>JUFY01028737.1:0-47140 GCA_001855655.1 Leptopilina clavipes | reverse complement strand
AATTTTTTAAAATGCTTGTGTAGAGTTGACCCGTATGCAATTACACACGTTTAAAAAAAATATACAATTTAACTGTATACAGTTTAGTCTGCCCCTGGCGGATTTGATATGCTCCATGTCCACCCAGCTAGGTGGACATGAGTGGACATGGGTAAAAGTTACAAAAAAGTCATTAAAAAGTTGAAATATTGTGAAAAAAGTAGTGAAAAGGTCAAAATTGATATTTTTAGAGAGTAAATTTATGCAACATTCAAAACAAACAAGTGTTTATTTATTGAATTATTAATATTTAAAGTAAGAAACGTCAGTTTCTCTGTACGATGTATGTGTGTGTGAATGATGGTAAGTTGATAAACGATGAAACTGTTGCCGCGCGAATTGCACTACAGATGACGGGACTGACATAAGTCACATGTTTTTCTATTTTACATGCTAATTTCTAAAGATATTCTTAGGTCTTGAAATAAAGTGAAAATTTTGGATTATATTCTACTTTTTAATTTTTCTTAAACAATTTTTTTCACTTTATTAAAAAAAAGAATAATTTTTTTAAATATTTTTTATTCTAAAAAAGAACTCAATGCAAGGTTTATTCTTTATTTAATTAAAAAAACCACGAATTTCTTAAAAATTTTTTATAAAAAAGTAGAATCCAATCCAAATTTTTTGCTTTATTTCGAAAAAATCAGACGAATTTCTCAAAAAATTTCTATTCAAAATAAGAATTCAATAATAAAAAATTTTCGCTATGTTTCAAAAAAATACGACGAAATTTTTAATAAATTTCTTCTAAAAAGTAGAATTAAATTCAAATCTTTGGATTTATCTTGAAACAATACAACTAATTTTTTGAAGAAATATCAATTAAAAAGTTGAATTTAATCCAATATTTTCGCTAAATTTATAAAATATATTACGAATTTCTTTATAAATTTCAATTAAAAAGTAAAATTCAGTCCATGTTTTTTGCTTTATTTTGAAAAAAATTTGAATTTTGAAAGAAATTTCTATTGAAAAGAAGAATTAAATCTAATTTTTTATAATTCTTTTGAAAAAAAAATTAGAATTATCAAAAGCTTTTGTAGAAAAGAAGAATTTTATCATTTTTTTTCGCTTAAATTTGAAGAAAAAAATTAAAACTGTTTTTCTTTTTTTTTTTAAAGTCTACTAATCTCTTAAGAAATTTATATTTAAGTAGAATTCCGTCTAAGTTATTCGATTTATTTCGAAAGAAAATAATTATTTTTTAAAGAAATTTCTATTTAAAATTAGATTAAATGCAATTTTTTCGCTTTATTTCAAAAAAATACAACTAATTTGTTATGAAATTATATTCTAAAGCAAAATTCATTATATAAGCTTTTTTCTATTTATTTTTTTAAGAACACTGAAAAAAATTCCTGGCACCCGTATACCAGGAATTGACTAGTTTCCCTAGTTACGAGAGGAACCCACTAGGCAACCCTAGTAAAGTAATAAGGTCCAAGCCTAGCTAAAGTAACTAGGAAACTTAGTTAAAGTGACTATTGATCCTAGTTATTTTAACCATGAAAAATAGTCAAATTGAATTAAAGAATAATATTTCGAAAAAATACCAACATCAGAAATGTTTATAATTTGAAAACAATTCTCAATTAAAAAATAAAATTTATTTTCTAAAATATAATGAGAGGGAAAAATTCTAAATCTAAACTCTTGATAATATATATTTTCTATTTTTTATCATCATAGGAAAACCTTTTGACGTCAAACTTGACCTATTAAAATTCAACTCTGAGTGTTAATAAACTTGTCAATATTTTCCCATTCATTCATAAATTAGATGACAAACATTAATGAATTATGTTTTGAATAACTAAATATAAATAATGAAAAATAAAATAAAGTTTGAATTTTAATGAAACAGTTTTTTCATATTCTTCGTTATTAAGCTGTAATGAATTGGACTTTTCTTGTTTCAAATAGAACTAATGAATTCTTAAATTTTTTGCAGATAGGGCACGCTTCGCCTCCTCCTCCAACACCGGTTTCAATAACACCTACTACAACAATATCCACCGCTTGCGGTCAGTCACTGCAGGATTCCCCACCTCGGGGTCCCCGCACTTTACTTCTGCGACGTAGCAAAAATGGCTTCGGATTTACCCTTCGACACTTTATCGTCTATCCGCCTGAGTCCTGTTACGTAAGTAATTTCGTCGAATTTTCTTTCTTCAAAATTCCAATTTTCACTACATATTAAACTGAATTTCAAATTTTCAAGTGACTGTTGAATCTATTTAATGACTCAAAGTTCAACTGCAGAGTTAAATAAATGACGAAATCGTGAAATATATTCTTGGAAAAAATGAAAAATATCAATTCGTGTTTCTGTAGTTTGTATTTTTTGATTTGAAATTATAGATGTTACCGGGACACGAGCGGACGAAGATTGAGGAGCCGATGGACACGATCTTCATAAAGCAGGTGCATTCAAATTCACCGGCAGAAGAAGCGGGCCTCAGGACTGGTGATCGAGTTGTAGCTGTCGATGGAATTCCGACAAGAGGTGAGCAGTACGCGAGTGTTGTTCAGCGAATTCACCAAGCGAATCCATGGCTACGACTCCTTGTTGTCTCCAAGGACGACGACATCTTGCAGAGGGTATGTGCAATTAAACACACTTTCCATTTTTATTTTCTTATTCCTTTAGTCTATTAAACTGTGAAATTGTTCTAGTATTTTGGAGAAACAGCCCATAATCCGGAGACGAATCAGCGACCGAGATTGCGATCACCCGAGAGACTCACGCAAAAACAGAAACGAGCGATCGGCATGATTCCGACCAACACAGCTCACGCAAGACAATCCTGGATTTGTTCGCCTCCTGGTTCGGAAAATCAGGGCACTGTCTCACATTATGGCTCGCGCAAGGATTCGCTTTCCCTCTCTGAGGATCAAGCGATCGCCAATGAATCCGCCTCGGCAACTGCTCTCTCGCAAAGAAAAACACTCGACGAGAGAACACAAAGAAGAGCCTCTCCACCGTCACTCAATCAGAAGGAGGCTCAATCCAATCGAACCCAACATGATACCAGGCATGTATTTTAATTCCATGTAACTTTAATTTAGTTCCTTAATTCTCATTTATGAACGACTAATCAAATTGAAATAACGACAAATTTCTCACACCGCAGGTACGACTTGCACGATAGAACGCGACCCGAATCGATATACTCCCGAACGAGCAGCGATCGGATTTATGATCGAATAAAGGATCCGATTTACGAAAGAGTGAATCAAGACTCGGGAACATTTACTGAATCGTTGGATCGGCATTGTTTTCCAATTGTCCATGCTGAGCCTCAAATGCTGCATCGTGGTAGTAAACGTGTCGTGGCACGTCGCGCAAGTGAGGGAAGCGGTCCAATGAGTGAATCCGATCTGGCAATTTATGGAAGTATCAATACATTTGATTCCCGGTTGAGTATGAGCTCGCGTAGGGATTCGTCACCAGCAAGTAAGGACAGTAGTCTCTCGTCGTACGATTCAAATTCAACACTCACCGGAAACGAGGGTTTCGACAATTCCTACATCATGAATCGCTTAAAGAAAAGTGTCGAGCAAAAAGAGGAATTTCTCCGTCGACCGAGTCAACCAATTGGTTGGCTATCGAGCGACAATCCAACCGGTCCACTGCAATGTCAAAGCGTCATTCAACGTGAGTTTTACGCGAGACCGCAAAAATTACAGAGACAAGTTTGGCCTCCCAATGAATTTCATCAGCAGATTCAACCGCAACAATTATCACGACAGAGACCAATTGCCTATCCCGATGATAGATTGAAGCCGCTCAGTAGACCTCATCATCGTGTGCAAAATTCAATGGATTCGGATGTCGAGTACAATGCACATTTACAACAACGTGTTCGTAACGAACAAATTGAAAATAATCGTGATACGCGCGATCGTTTTTACGCAATTCCCTATGATATCAGTAGTGCGTCGAAGGAAAATAATCATGTAGTTGGAAAAAATAGTGAACAAATGAAAATGAACGCAAATTCAACGTCAAGTAGAAATAGTCCATCGAATAAAAATGCTTTTATTACGACTTTATCGAGAATTCATGAAAATGTTGCGAGTGCTATTCAACAGAATCAGGATGCAAGAAATGGCACTTCGTCGTTACCATCGTCACCGGGTCTTGATAAAAAGGGCAATGACAAATTCCCAATTCCTCCGCAGGGTTTGCAGATTGTTTCAAGGCGTGCGAAGCAATTTGAATGTGGAAAATTGATGAGCGATGATGATGAACCGACGAGCGATCGAACGAATCTTTACAAAAGTGAATTGTCGCGATTGTCAAATAAAAGAAGTGTGCCGAATGTCGCTGTCAGGAAACGAGAATTTGAATCAAAGGCCGAGACACAAGAGCCGAGGAGATTGACCAGCAGTCGGGAGAGTAAATCACTTGATGGAGGTAATGATCTTTTTTTATTATGGCGAAAATGATGTCACATTTTTTAAAAACTTGTTCAGAAGCATTTACAGGAATTTAAGGTTTTTTTTTTGTATTTTAATTAAAAAACATAATCAATTAATATTAAAGCAAAACTCGAATTATAAGTTGGAATTGAAAATCGTGTGGCACTTTTGAATAAATTAAAAAATTGATATCATTTTTTTTCTCATATCATCGAGGCACTAATTTTATCAAATTAATCGAGCAGTTTGGAAATTTTTTTGGTTTTCGATTCGATTTAAAAAAAAAATTATCATCTAGGTAGTGGATTATCCGGAAACAGAATCATACCCATTGGCAGCAAGTACATCCATTGTGAACCTCCAACTGGGTATAGGAACCACAAAGGTAGAAGGGAGTCTTCTAAAAATTGATGACAAATATCTATATTGAACCTTTAAAGTTTTTTCGATCCCAATCCCCCTTTTTCTTGAACGTGTATCTCTTCTGACTCTTTGTCGCGTCAAAAAAAAAATACAGAAATATATTCTTCAACAATTTTTCTTTATAAAAGATCCTCTTTGCTTTTCTCTTGCATGGATCCTTTGGTATTTCTCCAATCTTTTTCGTTCTTTTTTTTAATATAACTTTTATCATATTTTTATTCTGAAAATTAACAAGATTCTCTCATTCTCTTGCTCTTTTGAATTTCTCTTTTCCTTGAGATTGGTGTATTTTTCCATGTTTGTTATAAATGTTGTCTTCGTAATTCGCTGTACAAAAAGCTTTGTTTCTCTTGATTAAAGTTTTCAAAGGGAACAAAATATTGTGTGAAACTATTTTTTCATTGGAAGAAGAATGTTTGTTCGTTCGGGCTGATAAAATTCAATATTCGTGCATGTTAAAGGCATTAAGTTTGTTATACAGCAATATCAGGAATGCAGTATAAATTTTTTGTTTTTTTTTAATTCATTTTGGAAATCATTAAAATATAAAATTGAAACAAAAATTTTTTCAATTTTAAAAATTTAAATTTTTGTTTTTCTTGTTTTGTGTTTTATTCTTTTGGCGTAAATCGCACACTTGCGAATGCCTGTTGCATTCAGATATATATAATTATAATTATATGAATATCATAAAAAGGAAGCTGTGAATGTTGCCTGATGATGAAATCAACAATATTTTTGTTTGTGCCAAAAGAGAAAAAAATAATCAATTCTTCCCTTCGCCGACAGAACCACCCACGGAAATGGAACCAGTACGATTAAGAGCTCGAAGCAACAGTGCCGATTCATGGGGAGCCGTTACTGATCCTTCCGGAAGGAATGCCAGACATACTTGGCAGACCGAGTCGGAAGAGAATTTAGAAGAGAATTACAACAAAGCAAAAAGACAAGACAGCTATTTGAAAGCAATCAGATCCCAGAACGGTTAGTTTTTTATTTATTTATGCATTAAAATATTGATTTTTGATTTCAATATTCGAAAATTCGTTGTTTTAAACTCAGGATACAGTTAATTTAACAAAGGAGAAATTTATTGGTTTCTCTTTAGCTTTTGGTAACGATTTAGTATATAAATATTCTGTTTTCTTTAATCTCTATGATAATTAGATCATCGACAGAATGCAGCCTGTAAGACGAAGTCTTCAGAATCTGATAGGACGAAATTTCCTTTTCCTCCATTAGCAATTCCAGACGTAATTCCCGATTTCGATGTCCCACGAACGACCCCAATGGTTACTATAAGTCCACCCACGCCAGTGCGACCAAATAAATTGGCAATTCTTAATCCTCTCCGCCCTCTTGAAAATCCTGACGAATGTTTGAATGGTCACTACAATCTGAATCAATCCACACAGCCCGATTTGGATAATTTCGAGGTCATGAAAAATTTAGGTCAGGGTCTAGTTTCCATTTAATTTCTTATTTTTTTTTTGCAAAATTTTGCTCTTGATGTGACTGAGCGAGCTAACTTTATGCATTACGAGATTATATTTTCAAGTTTTAATAAAAGTAACCCAATTATACACTAACCAGTTTTCTTTAATTAATTAATTTTGTATTTTCTCATCTCTTTTTGTTTTCTGTCAACAGTTTGTGATTTAATATTGGCTTTCCAGTTTAGTAATATTTTCATGTTTTGTATTCTATTTAAACATCTAAATAGTTATTGATTTTTAAACATTTTGATTCTCTGATTCATACGGAAATCCAATAAATGTGATGTAATTAATCTTAAGCTTTTTTTTTTAATAAACTTACTAAATTTTTATGGGGCTGAAATTTTCAATTATTTTAAAAATATTACATTGTAATTAAAATCAAAATAATTAAGAACTAATGGATACAATGTTGTTGCCAATTAATGTCCATTAATTACAATTAATTGTAAATAGCATTATTAGTTATTGTTTTATTTGCGTCGAAAAATTCAGCTTCATTAATTTTTTTTTCTCTTTTTTCTCAAAGTCTTAAACTTTCTTTAGATAAGAGTGCAGAAATTAACCATAAAAAATCCATGTTTAAAAATGTTTATTTAATGTTTTCTGTGTTTTATTAATTGACATTAACAATATGTTTACGATAATTTGATTAATTGATTGTATTTTTTACAGGTTCGAATGAAGATGCTGATAGTAATGGAGTTGTCAGACGGCAGAAGAATGCTCAAATCAGTAAGTATTAATTCAGAAATTTATCATGTTTTATAATAGTTTTCGAATTTCTAATAATGAAATTTAAGATTTAGAGAGTATAATAATTTAGTTTTTTTGTAATAATTAGATATTTTTTCGGTAATGATAATAATTTTTTTTATTAACAGGTGATGAAGATAGAACAACAAGAAGGGTCTCCTACTTGAAAGCTACTTGGGGCGAGCGAATGCATATTGATAGCGACTTAGAACTTAGTGATACTGAACCAGTTCAATCAATTAGAAGGTAAATTATTTTGCATTTTATTTTCAATTTAATTATATATATTTGAAAAATGGCATTTGTGGAAATTTCAGCAGATCAATCTGCGAGTAAGTGGTTTTTTTTTTCTTTTGTTTCCTGTTTTTTGCGCTATCTTTACTTTAGGAAATTTGGCAATATCCATGATTCCAGTTCTCATAAGCGGTGGCGACCACCTTTATTTCCGAGCGATATTGCGCCACTTCGACGCATCTTCGAGGAAATGACACAAGGCGTTTATTTGCCCTCGCAAAGGCATCGGTGAGATGAGAAAAGGTTCTTAAAAAACAAAGCTGCATCCGTAGTCGTCATCGTCGCTCAATGTATAAAAAAATCGATCGCCGCTATAGTTTAAAATTTTTTTAAAAATGACAAATCGGAATTTTTCCCACAATTTTTGAGACTTTGATAAAAAATTTTCAATTCAAGAAAAATCATTTATGTTCATTTAGTCATGTAAATTATTATTTTAAAGGAAATTATTGATTTTTTTGGGGAGTACGTGAAAATTCCCCAAATGCTATTTGCCAGAATTTTATATCGCATGTCACCGAATTGTCATTTAACCAAGTTTGCTTTTGAACAAATTTTTATTTAGCCGGATTTATTATTTGTTTTATTGATTTAACGGAATTGCTACTTAACCTTCCTGACATTTAATCGGAAATGTTTTGGATATAATTTTCATTTAACCTACATTACTTATAATTAAATTTCTATTTAACTGAATTTCCATTTTTCCGAACCTTCATTTAACCGAATTTTATTAAAATAGTAAATATCTGATTAAAGAATTTTTCAGCTTCAAAATTAATCAATTATAAAAAATTTTTCCGTTAAATGACAGTTGAATTAAGTCGCAATTTGATGAAATAAAAATTTAGTTTAATGAAAAGACGATCAAATGAATCTAAATGACTATATTCGTGCATTTGAGTCAAATGGAAATTTGGACAAATAGGGTTTAAGGGGATCTTTAAAAGAATTTTTAGAATAACTAAAATTTTTCAGTAACAAAAATCAAGTCTTGATTATTCAATGAAAGCAATTTTCTTCGAAGTTGCAATTCAGTTTCAAAATTTCGTTTCAATAAAAAAATAAACTATAAAAAAGATTTTTTTTATTAAAAATACAAAAGCATTGCAGTAAGTTGAATCTTTTCAAATAAAAAAAAATATAAGTTGAATTCTTTGTAAAATAGAAACATATTATTGATGATTATAAACCAAATATGTTCAAATAAATAAGAATTAAAGTTCGTAAATAAAATTAAATTTAAAATTAATTATTCTAATTAATTTTCGAGTGAATATGCAAAATTGAATTGAACTTTCGAAGTGATGTCCTTAGGTGTTGTTTTTTCTTGCGTTGTGTGCGTAGAGTAGCGCGATATTCGCATTTAAATTAACGTTTCGAGTCTTGTATACGCATAACTTTTTGGTCTCGTATGGTTTTGAATAATAAATATAAATCAAATGTATTAACTCGTGACAATATTTTGCTGCGCAATAAAAAAAAAATCTTACACATACACACATTAATTATAATATTGATTGTGTGAATTGCAATGGTTCATGCGGCAAATTGTTCTTAGTGACGCACTACACAAGTACAATGACATTTTATTTAGAAGAAAGAGTGAGAAAGAGGAAAATAAAAATGGTGATGTTTACAGAGCACCGTGAATTGCATATAGTTTGAAGAATAGTTGTGTAGTTGATTAATAATTAGTCAAAGAACACAGGTAACAAGGCAGTGTTAAAAAGAAAATGCTTTTGAATTGGCGCTCTTTAAAAAGACTACATATGTCTATAAGTTTCGTGTTGTACATTAAATACAGTAACGAATTATTACCGATCTTAAATGGTAGTTATAATGTGTCGACAAAAGAGTGTAAAGCAAATGCACTAACACGCTTGAAAAGAGCCCAGATGCCCCGCTTGTGTTAGTGTTCTATGTGAATCATTTAAATTCACTAATTTGCCTGATATGAGATGGCAACTTTTTTTTTATTGTTTTTTTTTATAGAATTTTATGTTATCGTATTTTATAGATTTTTAACCATTTCTACTCTTACTATTTTATTATTATTTTTAATAAGAAATTATATTTTTTCTTATTTATTTTTATTATATTTTTAATTTTTTTAAATAATATTATATTAAATAATATTTTTATTATTGTTAATTTTTTTATTATTGTTATTGTTGTTGTTGTTACTAATTATATTAATTTTATTATTTTAATGTCATGAATTTGAAGGTGTTATGAATTTATTGAGAGTGTTGGGATCTCATTGGAGTAAAATGCATTCAGAACATGTGCAAGATTCCGAAAGAGGTTTTGAGTTTTAATGAGGAGAGTTAATGAGTATTGCGAATTTTCTTTTGTAGGAATAGCATCCTGGGCTCGATTGGCTCCAATAGCGGCAGTGGGACACCCAGAGACGCAGAACCTATTGAACGAGAAGGATCTCTTCACGTCAAATTCACTGTGCTCGATGGCAAAGTAAGATCATACTTTATTTTTTCATTATTATACTATTTTTTTCCTACTTTTATTAATCATATTCTCATATTTGCCTATTTTTTTATATAAATTGTTGGTAACAAAAATAGTATGTAGTAAATGATAATAAAATTAATAAAATTATTTTTAGCGATCTACCGATCGTTCCTGGAAGCAAGTTTGGGGCGTTCTTCGTGGTCATATTCTTTATTTTTATAAGGATCGACACAGTCAAGTAAGTTTTTATTGTTTTAATTATTCTTTTATGATAGACAATAATTTAAAATTTCGCCTAGGAATATTTCACAAGGTGGTCATCGAATTTTAATATTTTTTATACACATATGTGGGTTTTTTTATTATTATTATTATTATTATTATTATTATTAGTTGTGACAATTAAAGTAATTGTGGAGGATGTGAATTGAGGAAAGAAAAATGTAATTTTCAGAGCCCATCCACGAACGGCGAAGGCGATACAGTACCAAGTGTAGATACGCGATGTGCCTTAGTAGATATCGCGGACGATTACACGAAACGAAAACATGTGCTACGAATAACGAATTCCACAGCAGAAGTGCTCTTGCAAACTGAGGATGCTGCTTCTATGGCTCTTTGGTTGAGAGCATTTAAAATTTTTGCTACCGAGAAACAAACAGTAAATTATTCTTTTTTTTAATTAAAAACGTTATTTTATTTTTCTTTTTTTTTCTACTAATTTATTTATTTTCAATAATTATTTAAAAAATTTGTATTAAAATTAAAAATTATAATTTATTCTTCAAAAGTATTATGCATACTGTACTTATTGTTCTTGTTTTAATGTATTCTATATAATTTTTTCAAAAGTTATTATTTGTTAAAAAAGAGAAATAATTTAAATTTTGATTAGGATACAAGTACGAATACAGTGAAACAGCCAGCCTCACCTCAGACATCGGGACCAACTTCAAATATAAATCAAAGTGGTGGACAACGTTTGAGTCCGTTGCCAAGTCATAAAGGAATCCGAAAATTGACGTCCTTTCGAAATCGTTCACCCACGGGCCAATCGCCAGTCAGCAAAACTCGAAAACCAAGTCAGACTATTGAAAATTTACCGTCACCAAAATCGAAAACTTGGAAGGGAAGAATGGCGAAGCAATTTAGAAAAATGCATGGACAAACTGGCTCACCATCATCACCGACTGCTCAAATTCCTCCCGAAGGAGCAACTTTCAAAGTACCCCTGGAACTTTGTCCGCAGGTAAATTTTACATTTTTAAATATATATTTATTAACTCAACTCATTTATTTATTTTTATAAAGAAATTAATTAATTTCATTCCTTCTATTTCAGTCCTCATTCTCGGAGTTTGTGCCTTTGATCGTAGAAATTTGTACAAGCATCGTCGAAGCTCGAGGTCTTGAAGTCATTGGAATTTACAGAGTGCCTGGAAATACGGCTGCAATTTCTCAATTAACAGAAAGTGTGAACAAGGGAATTGAAAATATAAATCTTCAGGTACATCTCATAGCTTTAAATCTGACTCTTTTCAATTTTCAGTTAACATATAATCCCCTAGATTAAATTTTAATTTTCTAGTAATTTGTATTGATAGTAAAAAACTTAATAAATTCAAAAATTTATTAAATTTTATTCCTTGTTCATTTTTAATATGTACTGAATGATTAATTAATGATTTTTCTTTATTGATAGGATTCAAGGTGGACTGACGTAAATGTGATATCATCTCTGCTCAAATCATTCTTCCGACAACTTCCAGACTCTCTCTTAACGGCTGAGCTCTATCCGATGTTTATTGATGCTGATAAAATAAGCGATCCACAACGAAGAATGGCGACAATTCGTAAATTGCTACGAGACTTACCTGAACATCATTTTGAGACACTCAAATATCTTATGTATCATTTGAAGAAAGTCGTCAATCACAGCGAAGCTAATAAAATGGAGGCCAAAAATTTATCTATCGTTTTTGGACCAACTTTGGTACGTCCTAGCGGCTCAAGGGACAATATGGTAACCATGGTTACTGAGATGAAGCATCAATGTACAATCGTCGAAAGCTTGTTAAATAATGTAATTATCCATTTTCCCATTTACGGATTTTTTTTTAATTTTATTTTCTGTTTTTTCGATTTGCTTTTTGGATTTTAATTGTGATTATGGTTTTAACAGGTCGATTGGTTCTTCTCAGAAGAAGATTTAGACGATTTAAGCAGGCTCTCAGTAAACTTGAGTTTACCAGCGGATGACAATGAGAGTGATCTAGCAAATCATAGTCTCTTGTTAAACAACATTCAGAAAGTTGAAGGTATTTTTATTTTTAAAGATTTTAAATTACTCGTACTGAAGACGTAACGAGTTTTTCAATATTCAAATTGTTTGTGGCACTTTATTGTGTGGCTATTACATTCATTTTTTCCTCTTGAAGCTTTCGTGTAATGTTCATTTTTTTCTTTTATGTTATTCAAATTTCATCAACATTTGTAGTTAGAAACGTAAAAGAAAGAAAATGTTTGCTTGTGCATTATCCGGTAAAAATGAAAAACTGAAAGCGACCAGTTTGTTGTTTTTCCCCTTCCATATAAGTGTAATTTTTCTGGCAAATTCACATTTTAGTGTCCACTCATCTCGTTACCATCTTTTCTTTATTTTTTCTATTTCTCACATTGCTCTCTTGTTATACTTTTCTATAAACTGTTAAAAGTTTTCAGAAAATAGAAACAACTAAGAAGAGTAATTCTGAGTTTTAACATCATTAGTTGCACATTTATTTTGTTCGCTTCTTTATTTTGACACAACAGGCATGCGTGAAATGATCACTGCTAGGGACATTGTATCCTCAATCATATCCGCAGCTAATAGGAAGATTCAAAGGAGGAGAAAAGGACACGAGGAGCCAGAGAATGATGACCATGAAGATGATAAGGTAATTTCAAGAATTCTTTTTAAACTTGACAATTTAAAAAAAAAAATTAAATTCATAAATAATAGGATTTTAATTTAAAAATTTATAAATTTTTGTTTTGCATTATTCAAGTATAATCTTTTTTGTTTTAATTCGGAGAGAGTAATGAAAAATAATTTGTTTCTCCAGTTAAAAGGAAAACAGGAGGAAAATTCGCCGACTGTTCGGCAGAGTATGGCTCTCAATGATCGACAATGCACCGTCAGTGAGATAGTTCAAATGCACGAAAGTAAAGTCCAACCGGGTCGACCGACAGAGCGATTCGAGCACACCACAACAGGAAATGGAAGCGGAAACAGCAATAGTCCTCAAAGTACGAGCAATTCGCGAGGGAAATATTTCAAGAATCCATCAGAACCAGAGCAACAGGTTACCGTTCCCCAATCTGAAATGTCAAAAATGAGTCAAGTTACCGGGACAATGGACACGATCGCGACAGTTTCAAATAATTCAAATGACACGAAACTCAATAATGATGAGGTCGCTATTCGTACGTACACGGGATTGAGTGCAACAACTCAAGAGAGAATTCGAAAATTTGAGCAGGAGACAATGACAATGCTGCAGAGGGATCAACATCGACAGAGACGGGTTGCCGAAAGACTCGAGGAAGAACGAAAGAGAATTGAAAAAGAATGGCAAATTGCAAAATCAGAAATGGAAAATGACGATATTTTAGATACAATTGCCGATACAACAGTGACGCCGAATTTTCTCTCAGAACGATTGTCGAATTTAAATGAGAGACTTGTTGATAGATCGTCGGTCGATTTGACCGATTGTCACGTGAGATCAAAATCGAGTACAAGACCAACTCCCTTGCCGATCGCTGTTCAACAACAGCCAACTGCGAGGCAAAAAGCACAAGCCAGTTCTCAACTCAGTAATATTTTAGGCGAGAAAATGAATAACGGCGTCATCAAAAAATTTAAAACGGATAAAGAGGTAAATTATATTTACTTAATTTATATTTTTTATTGTAAACGGCATTTTTTTAAATCGTTTTAGAAAATTTTTTAAATTGGCCTTTTTCAATTGAAAGAGGAATGCGTAAATATTAGAAAATTTTTCCAGCAATCGCCGGATTCTAATCTTTTGGCACCGACTCGTTATGGAAGTTTAGACTCGCTGCACGAGATTCACGGCTATTCGTCATCATCGCCCTCGCAGCAACATCGAGGACTTCCTGGAGATATTTCTGATGATGGTCAGTATCATTATTTTCAATAATAATTCAAAATCGCTTTTTCTCCTTCAGAGTAAAAAAAAGCGATTGAGTTTCTTTTTTCTCGTGTTTTTAGAATTTGTGTTTTCTCTTGTCCCTGTCTTTAAATGCTTTGACAATTTTTACATTCGAAAAAAACCTCATCGGAATAATTAAAAAAGTCATTCGAGTCCTGATAGAAAATGAAAAATTTTATTTATTCGTCGAAAAGTGTTGAAAGAATTCATATTTCAACAATATTTTTCTTCACTTTCGATTTAAGGCGTAAGAAAAAAAAATTTGTTTTTCCCTCCCCCATGTTAATTTTATTCTCTCTGTGCATTTTTTTCTCTCTGTAATTTGCTTCTGACGATCGGTGAGTGTAGCCGGATCTTGTTTTCTTCACTGGACTCAGAAGATTCTCACTATTAACAAAAAGCTTTCTAGGTACTTGTGTTTTCTCATCATCACATTTTATCGAGCGATTTCTATAAGCATTTGAAAAAATATCATCTTGCAATTCGAGAAATCATTTTCCGCTATATTGTTCAAGTTAAACATTTTTTCAGTTTTCTTTTAATCGCCAAGGGCTGATGTGCTTAAAAAATGTTTCATCACGCAGAGAATAGGAATTTACCAAATCTTTTTCTTGAGCGTTATGTGTCGTCTTTTGACGCTATGCATATTTAGGCAGGAATGTTTAAAAAAAATGTTTTTCATGAAGCACTGGACGCTTGAAAAATTTTGATTTATCACTTACCAAAAAAAATGCATGTCAATTGCGTTTGAATGTTTACAATATCTGACAAAAGTGAAATTAATTTTCTAATTTTCATTACAATAGAACACTATTAATTCACTGATTAGTTAGTTAATTCCAAATTAATTAATTAATTAGTATTAATTAAAAAACAATTCACTTGTTTTTATTATTAATACCAAATTAATTATTACTTTAAGTAATTTATTTTTATGGTACTTGAAAATTTTGTCGCTTTTGTAATATTTTATTGATTTGGTTTGTAGAAATTTTGAAATTCTAAAGAAAAAATAAGAATAGTTTTGGGATTTTTTATTATGGCGAACAATATTTGGTTAGTTAATTTAAAAATATTCAGAATTATTTTTTTTGTGGCTTCACTGCTTGCCTGGCTAATGTTTTTAAAAATTTTAGAGCTCCACGTATTTTAATTTTTATCATTTTATTTATTAATTTTCATTCTTATTATTCAGTTTTTCATTTTATAGTAAAATAGAATTTTTTTTACTTTTTTCATTTAATTAGACCTAGGATTATTAATTAAATAACTAAATTTATATTATAATATTCTTATTTATTTTCTATTTGTTGGAATTTTTTCTTATAAAGTAGAATATTTGAATTTGGTAGGTACAAAAAGTTCTAAAAAAATAAAAAAACATAAATCTAACTTATTAATATTTTTTTCTTTTAATTAATATATTATACATATTTACGTGGCACTCTAAATAAAACATGTAGTCTCATCAATTTTGTGCCTGCGCTCTAATCATTTTAAAGAACAAGCATCTTTCTTGTTTCTTTTTGTGTATTTTGTTGGATCACATTCTTAAACTTTATGATTCGACAAAATTAAAAAAACAATTTTTTAAAATAGATAAGATTATATAAATTGAAAAAAAAAAGAAATTGATACTTTTGGAAAATAAAAAACTGTTTACTGTTAATGAAAGAATACCTATCAAAGTACTTAATTAATGATTTAAAAAAACATTTCTCTAATAATTTTCTAAATATACTGCGAAATGTAAATGGATTCAAGTAATTAGTTAAGATAATTGATTGATTTTTAATTATCAAAAGTAAAACAAATTATTAAATTAAATAATAAGTAAATGTAATATTAATTTTTAAATTAGTTGCGGAATTGAAAGAAAGAAAAATAAGAGTTGATTTTATAGATTTTGTCGTTTGAGGTAAAGTTCTAAGGATAAAATGAGAAAAAAAACCACTTATTTTGTGTTAATTTGGCAATGGTACGATTGATGATGGGATTGAAACGCGTAGGCATGCAGCAAGTCCGGGTTTTTGGTGCTACATATCGGCCCATCTACACAGTGCCGCAGGGGCCGCTGCCAGTGGCACCCTCACGAAGACACCGTTCCCAAAATCAACACCAACGACCTCTCCAAATCCATTCACAACAATCGGTCCCACCTCCCTACCAATCATCCCAGCAGCAGAGCCAGCAACAACCACAGCGGCAACAATCACCACCACCACCACCTCGACAACACCGTCATCCAAATCACAGCGGCCTTCGTCACAGTTACAGTTCCTCCAACCAGGGATTCCAGAGTCTGGAGACGGTGTCGGGGTATCCTCCAAGATTGTAAACCGAATTCTCAGAGGTAAATCGCGGATGGCACGTCAAGTGATGATCCGTGACGCTAAAAAGATTTGCCTCGTTCGAGAATGGCTTTTCCACTTTTTTTTTATTTTTTATTATACATCAACACAGTTGAAAAGTGCTTGTCTGCTGCCGATAATAATTGCCGATCCTTTGTCTCAAGCTTAGTTGCCCTTCTGAAAGTTTCACTGTTTCAATTCATTATTATATTGCAATTTTAATAGATAATTTTCATCGATATTGAATTGATTATAAGAAACTTCTGGTTGGGTTTGAATTTTTTTTCTCGCCTCATTCTCTCGAATTTTTCAGGTTCCTAATGATTATGATTAGACTTGAGCTCAGTTATTCGAAAATCCTGCATCGCATCAATTTGCACTTGACTAATTTCTTTTTGTTTTTTTTTTGTTTGAAAATGATTTTTTCTCACAATCACAATTCGCTCTTGTAACAAGTCTTATATTGCTTCAAATATACATGAGCACTAGCAAAATTATTATGATTGCTCTGATTTTCATCGAGACAGTTCTTTCAAATTAACACTCGAACTAAATTTCTAATATCTAACTCTTTGAAAAGGAATTGCTTTCATGTCAAATTGTTTTTGATAATTTTAAACTTGTACCAAAGTTTCCTTATTTCCATTAAAATTGGACCAAAGAACATTTTTCAGAATGTCTTGTCTGAGTTGAAAAACAAAAGTATGGATTATGTTTATTAATATTGAAATATTTTAATTTATTGGAATGACATTTTTTTATTTAATTATTTAAATTAATTGGATTATTCCAATATTATTTATTGAAACATATTGGATGAAAATTAAGGATGTCACTATGAAGTTTAAATCATTTTTGTATTCTGTTGTTGCTGTTGTGAGCAAGAAGATAATCGCTGTTCGTTCTTATTCTAATTATTGCTCTTATAATTTCAGGAATGAATTCACGCAATTAGCCACAAAACACTCAAACTACTGAATTTTATTATTATTATTATTATTATTATTATATTTTTTTATATCGTCGTCATTCGTTATAAATTTTACACTTGGAAAGATTTTTTTATTTGCGCTCAATAACCGATATATCAAAGGCTTTTAGTGTTTCTGTCTTTGAAGTGGTTATTTCGTTAAAAGAATGTGAAATATCAAAATATTTTCTGATTTCAGGTAGCGATCTCTTGACCAGCCTGACATCAACTTTTGATCGCAAATGGAGATCTCTAGTAAATCCTGCAAATCAATCTCCGTCTTTTGTCGAAACTCTGAATGTCGCCAATGTTCCTGCTCAAGTCAAAGAAGAAAAACCCATCGAACGCAATCCGATTAGGCATTCATCGGAATATCGAGATCCCAGTTTACACAGATCGAGTGCTGATAAAGGGAGATCTCTTCATTCAAAAACCGTAAGTCTTTTTTTTCACTTAAAGAGTATAATTATATATGTACCTATTTTTTGGAACAATTAAATATCGTGGGTCAACAATTTTTGTCGGTAGGATGTTCCCGAGAAAGACTCGGACTCAGGAATAGTGGATACAACCGACTCGAGTGTGACTGATTTACCAGACAATGATCGTCACGCATCAATAAAAAAATCCCAGGAAGATAAAGCAACATGCAGTACATTTCTCGACGCAAGCGAAAAAGACGAATCCTCCTCAAAATCATCAAGCGTCGATCAATCATCGCCAATGCGACAAAAACGCGATGTCGATTCAACACCTGAATCACAGGACAATCAATCATGCTTACCAGATTCCCATCGCGATGAACAATCAAGAACCGAGAATTCAACTCCAAAAAACGATTGCCTTGATCCATCGTATACGAAAAAATTGAAAAAATTTGAAAGCATGAGTCAAGCTACATCAGAGCCACGATCGCGATTAAAACGATCGGAATCATTAAATAAACGAACGGAAACAGTGACCTCAAAGCTCAAACGATCGGAGAGTTTAAATAAACATTCATCCGATCGACCGCTCACATCGCCGAGTAATGGAAAATTAAAACGATCCGAGAGTCTCAATAAAAATTCTGATCGTTCTGTATCACCAAACAGTAAATTAAAACGATCAGAGTCATTGACAAAGACTGAGAAAACTGAATCTAATATTAGTAAACGAAGGCAATCGGTGAGAAAGGAGAGTGCAACAAAATTAAAGAGAAAAAATGGAATGCCCGAACGTTCCATTAAACGACGACACACAGTTGGCGGGACCAAGGACTTTGATAAAGTACACTGGCTTGATAATAAACTTCAAACCGAGGCGGAGAAAATTATTCGTAATGATAGTAAGACAACGAAAAAAAGTCAGTTACGCACCAGTTCACCAGATCTCAGCAGCAATCGATTTAATCTCGTTGACACCAGTTTTCTTATTGAAGTTAGCTTTCGTGGACCCAGTAATGTCGTGTTTAATGTTACCAACACCCGTCCTCAGTCACTCCCCGACGGGAGTCTTACATCGAAAGTCTACAAAGTGCCCCTAGAAAGTCACGTTTAATATACAAAATAAAGAACATCTTAGTTCGATTGAGATTCATATAATTTCGTGAAAAGCAAAAAAAAAAAAAAAAACTTCAACGAGCCAAAATAAAAGGACCAACCTGCTGAAATTTATTTTACTTAGTGACAGAAATCGGATAGAATTTTTCAGGTGAGAAATAAATTTTTTTTCTTTTTTTTCCGTTTAAAGATAATCTATTCCTTTTTTTGTTTTAAAAATCCATGATGGAAAAATGAAAAGTTTCGAAAGAGTTTAAAGTTATTTTTATTTTTAAAAAATATATGAAAATAATTTAAATCTATATGAAATAAATAAATTATATATAATATATATGTTTATTTCAAAATTATTGAGAATTTTTGAGAATATTCTTTTTTTATCTTTTACTGATTTAATGACTAAGAATTTTCTTTTACATGAAAAAAAATGCAATGTTTAATTAAGATAATAAGCATTGTATAAAATAGTAAAAATTTATACAATTTTTAAAAATTGTCTTCTAAAATATATTCTATAACCTAATTAATATGATAAAATTATAAGTACTCATGTACAAAAGGGCATTGCCCTTTATTCTAAATAAATAAAAATAAAAATAGTATGATAAAAATATGCAATAATATGATAAAGGTAATAATAATAATAATTATTATTATTATAATGTAATGATAAAACAATAATACGATAATTTATTTTATAGTCCATAAAAAATTATTATTTTCATATTAATTATTAAATAATGTTTTTTGTTAAAATTATTTGTTTATATAATATTGTTATATATTAAATATATATAGTTATATTTTATTTGAAAAGAAATGAGTAAAGAATAATTATCTCTTTCGATTCTTTTTAATTTTCAGATTTTGATTTTTAGCAAAGAAAATCAATTAAAACTGTCTTAATAATTTCTTTAAGATATTTTTTTTTAATACTCCATAGGTGTTTTATTTATAAAAGAAATTTTATTTAATCAAGAAAAAATTTTTATTTATGAAAGAAAATTTATTTTAAAAAATCGGCAAAAATGAATAATTGAAAGATAATTTTTATTTTTGTCTTTTTACAAGTATTTAATAATTTCTTGTTACACAAACGGAAGTTAATTTTTTTATATAAAAATTAACAATTAAAATGATATTAAGTTTCTTTTCTATAGAAGTTAATAATTAAAAGGATATTAAGTTTTTACAATAACTAAATAATTATCAATTTATTTAAACATTTTTTTAAATTGTTCTCAATGATGAATGTATTGTTAAACTTTTTTTTAACAAAATTGAGTAACTTAAAAACTGTTGCTTTATCAACAGAAATAAATTATTTAAAAGTTAGAAATTTATTTTCCAGCAAAAATTGAATTCTTTTGTTATTTGTTTATAAATAGAAGATAATTTTTTATTTCGAAAATTTGATTTTGTTTTGTGTTTAAATTATAAAAGAAATCATATTCGTGGCTCACCTTTAAAAATAAATGAAAATTTTAAGATTTAGTTTGGCTTTCGATGTTTCCATAATATAATAATTTAACAATATATATTCCTTTGAGAGAGCGAAAGCGAGAGAGAGAGAGAGAGAGAGAGAGAGAGAGAAAGATATGAAAGTGAAAATTGTAAGAATTGTTTCTTACAACTATCTACACATTGTCAATTATCTACACACATCATTGTGAATTGTGATCGTGCAATTTTTTGTACATAAGCTTCATATTATTATTGAACGATTAGATAATTAAGGTAAAGAGTCGGGTTTTCTTTTTTCCACTTTCAATAATGTGGACCATTAAAAAAAATTGAACTTGACAACTCTTTATAAAAAAAAAAGAAAAAAGAAATTCGTAAAAGAGAAATCTTTTTCCAAGAGTGAGTTGACGAAAGAGGGTGGGTAAAATTAAAAAAGACCCATTAATAATAATTGATATTTGTCATTCAGAAATTTTCAATACGTGATATATGTGTAAGGTTGAATTTATATTTTATTATCATAATAATCATTTTATGAATGCGAGTGATTCGCGCTAGTTAGTAAGCTTAGATTCAATTTACACTCTACTATCCCTTTATAATTATTATATATCATTCATTTCGAGACTAGCATCTGCGATTCCACATGTTAAGATTGTTCATCTACGATAGAGAAAATTGCTGGAAAAATGGAAAGATTTTAAAGAATATTTTTTATTTATTCTTCTTTTTTGTAATTATTGTTCTATCTGATAGGGTAAAAATTATGTTATGAATAAGGAACACTATTTACTTAGCAAGCTTTTTGTTTGTTTCTTTTTGTTATTCAATTTTTCTTTTTTAATTTTTTCTTCTTTCTTTCTTCATTCCTTTATTTTAATTTTCAATTTATTCTTCTTTTCTTGCTTTTTTTGTTTTCTTCTCCTCTATATCTTCTTCCTGTCTGTTGTTTCTTTTTTAGAAAAGTTTACTTTTTTTTATCTAAGTTTGTTTAAGATTTATTCGATTTTAATTAGTCTTATTTTAATTTGTTTATATTTAATGTTACTTTAATTATTATTAATGATAATCATTGTAAATAGTTAAATGTATCTGTAAAATTTTTAATTTAAAATTTTTTTTAAAGAGACTTAATTTTAATCATTAGTGTTATTTTAATTGTTTAATTATTAATGTTTATTATTCAAGTATTAATAATTATTATTTTCTTTAAATAGAAGCTACGTATAAAAATTTTTATATATATTTTTCAATTTTTAAAAACTGAAAACATTTAAAAAATAGAAAATTTCATTTATCATCAGATAAAGTAATTTAAATTTAATGATAATTTTGAATTAATTAATTAAATTTTGAAGAATTAAAGAATGGGATGAGTTTGTAAATATTGAAAAAAGAAAGAAGAAGAAAACTAATAAAAATGAAGTAGATAGAAAAATAAATAGAAAAAAGGAATTCAAAATAAAATTTTTACTCTTTAACATCTTTACAATATCCAGTATTAATTATGAAATAATTGAATTGAAAAAAAGAAAGAAAACTCCCAGGCTGTCGAAGATGAACAATCTTAAGAAAATTAAAGGAAGACTTATCTTAAAATCTTATAGAAAAAAAAATTGTATTTCAAGTTCCAGGGGAAAAAAAGAAGAAAAGTCGTTTTTTATATAACTATGATTAACACAGAAATATAAAGCTTTTAAAGTGAAGCTGAATTTCTTTGTTGGCACTGATAATAATAAAATGGCACGATTAAGTCGATTGAAGCGATGAAGCTATATTTAAACATATTTTAATAAGCAACGTTTTTCGAAAAATATTATATATGTATAAAAGACAGAGAGTGTTATTTACTGAATCGCTAATTGCTAGCAAGCTCGATGAAATTTTTTCATATCTCATAGGGCAGCTTATAATACCGAAATTTGCTTAGCATTGTGCACGAGACAATTATTATTAATATTATGTACGTAAAGAAATTGATTGCATTGCCCAATCAGTCAACTCTCGTCCTTTGTGAGGGTGAAAAAAAATGACGTGATGTGTAAATTTCGAATTTTGACATGTTCACGATTTAATATCTAATTTGTAAATAGAAATACGCGAAGAATCTGTTAAAAAAAATTCTCCTCTTGGGAACGATAGTAATATGCTATTTATTTCTAAATAATAGTGATTGTGATTGTATTATTTATAATTATCTATTTAAGTCTGTTGTTTTCAAGTTTCGGTGATGTTGAACAGAAAATATTGAATTTGTACATACATAAAATAATAAATAAATAAAAATCTTCTAGAATTTCTGTTTAATAGTAATAGTAATAATAATAATAATAATAATAATAATAGAAAAAAGAGGACTTTAGATTCAGTTTTTGAATTTGAAATTCCCACTGTAAATGTTTCGTTACATTGGTACTACTGAAACTTGAAGTCACATGTCACAATCGAAGCTGTTTTTACGAATGGAGGGAAAGGTTAGAACGAGAAGTTAAATAGAAATTTTGCGTGCTTATAATTTAGTTTGCAAATGAATTTAAGTGTTTTATTTTCAAAATGAATGTAATTCGAATGGAAAATAGTAAAGTTAGACCTGCTAGGGGTCGAGGTAGAGGGAAAGGAAGAGATAGTCTTTATTGGAAGCCAGGTGTGGATAAGATGATTACCAACACTTTTGGTCAACCAAAATATCGTTAGTAGAAAGCTTCAAATTTAATTTTACTATAATTAATTATGCCTTTTCTTTAACTGTTTTAATTATATTCAATTTTTATTACTTAATATTTAATTTTAGAATTCATATCTTCAATAATTATAAAAGTTTGTTTTGATTTAATGGTTACTTTTTAAGGTTAAAGTAGTTCATTGTTTGTGCTTATTGTTACTTTTAAAACTTTTTTTTAGAATCTTCTATTAGTGATAGTCGTGCTACTCCTCGAGGTTTATTTAATACACAGCAGTCTCCAAGTTTGGTTATAACTCCGAGTAGTGCACGTCGAATTTCAGGAATCCCAACCTCATCCTCAAAAATAAGAAATTCTGCGTAAATTGAAATTTTCTTTTTACTATTAGTATTTTCAAATATAACTTCCACAATTTATTTATATTTATTTATTTATTTTTATTGTAGCTCTACAAATGCTCAACCAGCCTCTACTTCTTCTGTTACTCTGGATTCCACTGTGATTATGGGTAAAAGAAAAGTTAAATAAAAAATTTAATATTTTGTCGTTTAAAATATCTTTATATTCATTGCATTCTATCTAATTTATATTAAATCAAAGTTTTGGCTATTAAACTTTTGATCTATTCAATTTTTCAAGATAAAATTAATTAATGTATAAAATAATTGAAATATTAATTCGATTAATTTCGGTAATATTTATTGGTTTAAAAAAGGGTAAAATAAATTTTTCATTGATAGCTATAACTACAGGAAGAGGAGATGCAAGATGCGAAGTCGGTATGGCAGCTATTGACGTTAAATTTCCTCATTTAATTATTAGTCAAATTAGTGATACTCAAACTTACACAAATACACTAACGAAAATTCACTTCTTTAATCCGGTCGAGGTAAACAATATACTTTTTTTTAATTATATTTTTAATTATAATAAAACTAATTTTCATTACATTTTTAACAATTTAATTTAATTGATTTGGATTATATTTATTTATTATTTATTTATTGCATATTTTTATTATCTATTTTGGTGTTTATTTAATTTTAGATTTTAATGCCAGAAACAATTTGTGGAGAAGAGGATCCACGAAAAACACTTTACAATGCTATTAAGTTGAGATTCAAAGAAATTCAAATCACACCTGTTGGACGAGTGCATTTTAACGAGGAAAATGGATTAGATCGTATAAAAATGCACTGTAGTAATAAATTCTCTAGCATTGAATTATTTGTCAAAGAAAAGTTAGTTGAAAAATATTTTTTCAACAAAATATCAATATCAAAACATTTAAAAATCAAAGAGCTGAAAATAAATTTAAATGAATTAATTTTTTATTTATTAATCTTCATTAATTCACAGATATTATGCATTGGCTACAACTGCGGCTCTTTTGAAATATGTAGAACAAATTCAGCGCATAATTTACGAACCGCAATCAATGAAAATCGAATTTCAAGCATCTCAAGGTTCAACTTTGATAGGCATGAAAATTTTTTCTAACTTTATTGATTTTTTTTTAATAATTTGTCTAATATTTTGTGATGAGCGAATTCAATGAATTTTTTTAACGATAATTTCAGATGTCGAGAGTGCAATAAATCTCGAATTAGTTTCAAGTCAGGGTCCTCAGAAGAATCACAATCTTTTTGCATCGCTCGATAGATGTATGACTCCAATGGGAAGACGGCTTTTACGTTCATCACTTTTGCAGCCACTCTGCAATAGAGATGCAATTTTAGAAAGACAAACATGTGTCTCTGAACTTGTTCACAATAGAAATCTTCACACAATTCTCCAGGTAGAAATAGATAAAATAAAATTGTAAAATTCGTTTCTTAATTTAAATAATAATTATTTTAAATAATAAAATTATTATTATTTAATTATTATTTAATTATCATTATTTTAGCCAATTGTCAAGCAACTTTTTGGTGCTGATCGACTTTTTGGTCTTTCAATGCGAACTACATTTATTAAAGATACCATTGAATCTGCGGAAAGAAATTTGAATTATGTTTTAATTTTAAAAACGTGTTTGGATGTAATCCCTCAACTTGCTGACGCTCTAGAAAATGTGACGTCACAAAAATTTGTGAAAATCCGAGAGGTTTGGAAAGACTTTCCTTTTTATTTAATTTTTTATTGAAATATTTTTAATATAAATGAAAATAATATTAAACACTTATTCTATATTTAGATAAATTATTCAATCAAATCTAGTTAAATTATTAAAATAAAATAATTTTTTAATTTATTGATACGAAAGATTAATTAATGAAATTCAATTGAAAGTTTTAATTTATTTAATAGAATCATCTTCTTTACAGAATTTAAAAGATCCTCGATTTGAGAGTATGAGAGAGCAAATTTTGCAAATTGTCCAAAGCGACGCAAAATCTGTAAACGGTTACACGTCTGCAAATATGCAAAGATGCTTTGCTTTGAAAAGTGGAATAAACGACATGCTGGATGTCGCTCGACAAACCTATTGTGAACTTCTTGAACAAACGACAAGTAAAATTTTTTTATCAATTTCAATATTTTATTATTCTATTTTAAGTTAAGAAACATTAATATTATTATATTATTATTATTATTATTAAATCGATTTGTTCGCTAAAAATAATCAAGTTTTCGTAAATAGTTTTAGTCGAATCTCTCGCTAAGGAACATCGTCTTCCATTAATTGTCGCTTGCAACGCTTCTTTAGGATATCACATTCAAATGCAAGTACCGAAAGATCCAAGTTTCAAAATCAACGATCTGCCCTGCATATTTATAGAAGTCTGTAATAATTTTTTATTACTTGTTTGCCATTATTTTCACTCGATTATAATTTCCATCAAATTGATTTTAGGTTCAAAAGAAGAGGAGCACTCTTTTCATGACAACTTATTTATTAATGTCATTAAGTCAACAATGTAAAGAGGCACGCAATGATCTACACATTATGAGTAGTTGGTAAATTTTTATTTTTGTGTTATTGAAAAGAAAAAAATTTAACTGTTAATTCAGATAGATGGTAAAAATTAATTTATAATTTATTTTGACAGTATTCTCGAAGCTTTAATTGCCAACTTGAGAAATCAAATTGGTTGTTTATTTAAACTTAGCGAGGACATTGCGGAATTGGATGTTATTATGTCCCTCGCAAGAATAAGTGGAATTCCTGATTTTGTGAAACCAACATTTGCACAAAATTTGCAAATAATTGAATCTAAACATCCTATTGTGGATCTTCTCGCGAATCAACTTCCAAGACCAAATGATATTGTTGGTTGAGATAATTCAATGATATTTAAAAATTTTAACAATAATATATATTTTTATTTTCTACTCTAGAAAATACGAAATTATTCTTTTATTTAGAAATTTTACTTAAAACTAAAGAAAATTTAATTTTCTATAGGAAGCTTCAATGGCCTATAATTTCTGTAACATAACTGGACCAAATATGAGTGGAAAAACGACTTATTTAAAGCAAATTGTGCTTTTACAAATTATGGCTCAGGTAAGATAAAAATATTTATTATCAACAATTTATTATTTTGAAAAGGTTTTTTGTTCTAATTGTGAATTTAATTTTTTTGTAGATTGGTTGCTATTTGCCAGCAAAGAAGGCCACTTTACGAATTGCAGATAGAATTTTTTGTAGACTGTGCCCTACATACGAGGACATTGAAAGCAACGCATCTTCTTTCATTCAAGAGGTAAATTCAAATATTTTTTATAAAAAATTTTAAGTAACTCATCTTAATTTTTTAAAAAGATAAGAGAAGTCGAGTACATTTTACAATTCATCACTCCGTCATCGTTGGTTGTTCTGGACGAAATTTGCAGAAGTACTAATAGCGAGGAAGGTGCGCCTCTTGCATTTGCGATTTGCGAATCGCTTCTCCAATCGACGGCTTACATTTTTAATTGCACGCATTATCTTTACTTGACCAAATTGACAGAATTATATCACAATGCTGTCAAGTAAGTGCTTTCAATTTAAAACAAAATAAAACATTTATTTAAAAGCTATATAATTAATATAAAAATGGAAAAAAGAAAATAATTTAAAAAAAACATAAAATTCTAGTTATTATTTCGTATGCGAACCAAATGAATTGGATAAATGGGGACTGAAGTACACTTATAAACTGAGAAAAGGAATTACAAATGTTGAGAATTATGGAATTTCAGCTGCATCTGTCTCTCGTTTACCGAAATCCATAGTTGAGAATGCTAAAAGAATTGTTACTGTAATTGCCCCGCACTTTAAGGTATTACACTTTTTATTTTTATTATACTATAATTAATAATAAATAATGTTTTATAATTTATTAATTATATTTAATTTTCAGCCAGCTCCACTGGTTAAAGCACCAAAGCTTTCGTGGGAAAAGGATTGTTATGATTGCATTTCTAAATTTATGGAATTAATCATCTCGAATGAATTTACTCTCAAGAATGTACAAGAAGTCATTGAACCTTTGCGCGACAATAGAAATTTAAAAATTTCAAAGGAAAATGCTCTTTTGTGCAATGTTTTGCAGAAAAATTTTCAAAAACAAGTGCCTGATTATGAAAACATTAACGCTAAATTGCAAACTGCTTCCAGTGTCCCTCAAATTGATACCGGAAAATCAAAAATCGTTCAATACAATCCCGAATACTTTAATAACATTGTTATTTCCGATAGAGAAATATTTAACTTTCATAAAGTCCATACTCAAGTTGCAAATGTTGTTCAAAATAATTCTGCTATTAATGCAACTAAAAGTAGTGATCAGATGAAACCTTTGGTCAAATTTTCAAACACTGATCAAAGTAAATCTCAAATTGACAGAGAACTTTCAACCATAGATCAAATTAATTTTATCGACTCTAATTTGATTCAGCAACATTCATTGGACAATAATTTTTCCTTCAAAATTCCCACCAGTCCTAAAATTAGACATAAAATTTCTGTTAAAATAGATCAGAGAAACTCGATTCAAAATTCAGACGTTAATGACTTTGGAATCTTGGAGAAATTCCAATATGTCGATAAATCTCTTGCTGATAAGAGAAATCGCACTTTATACGAATTTGGCTTTTCAAACGAAAGAGTAGACAATGGTACAACAAATTTTCAAAACTCCCCTAACAAATACATTCAATCAACGAATAACAATTTCGAATCGAAGGTACGTTAAGTAAATTTAAAAAATTAATTTTTAAAAAATTTTTAAAAATTGAATTAAAAACTACAGTAAAATGAACGAATAATATATAGTTTTTATATTCTAATTCAATTGTTTCCTTCGAATTTTACAGTTTTCGGATACATCTAATTTCGTAACAGAAAAGAGTTCCAGTAATTTATCTTCCTATTCAATGCGTTCAAAAATGAGCAAAGACTTTAATCATGAGGAAACTTCAGAAAACTCTCGAATGATAAACATCTCTAGTTCGAATACGCCAAAAAATTGGTATCAGGAAGAAATCGTATCCGAGAGTAATTCTTTGAAAAGAATTAGCCAGTGTGACGAAGACGAAAATTATGGATCGCCAGCTCGCAAAAATGGAAATTATTTCAACAAATCAAGAAATTACCAAGAAAAAATTGAAACAGAAAATGAAAATTTTTCAACATCACCATTCCAAACGCAAAAAATAAGAAGAACAAGTTCTTCGAATGTTAGTTCCGATCAACAAGAAATCGTATCTCCAAACATCAATTTTGAATACAATTGTCAATCTGATAACGATAACGTCATTGTCAGAACAAATTCTCCAGTGCCAAGTCTTTCGATTTTCAGTCCTAAAAATTTGCTTCCTCATAGCAGTATTTGTGAAAAAAATTATCGCCCTGGTAATGATGACATTTCCCATGGATCACAATCGCAAAAGATAAGTTTCTCAACTTTTACGCCCTCTCACAGTTTACTGGAACAACATTCAGAAAATAAAAATATTTCCAATTTCTCATCCTTTGAAAGCAATTCATACGGTACTTTTTACGAAAAGAAGCGACAATTTAATGAGAGTAGTGTTTCAAATGTTACACCTTCGAAAATGTCGCTTCAAAACGAAAATGTTAATGAGAAATTTGGCAAATATTCACAATCTAATCAAGACAATATTTCCAGAAGATCAAATTCTCAAACTCCTTCACGAGTTTCTCATGACAGTCAAGAATCTAAAAATATTCACATCATGGGAAGTTTTAACTCAGAGCATAGTGATTCCAGATCATATTTATCACCGAATTATAGTCCCTTAATTCCTCATCGACGAGAAATGGACACTTTTTCCAAAACACACGAGATCGATATTTCTAAAAGTTCATTGAAATTAAATTGCAATTTGGGAGAATTGAAAAATGATCAGTCGACTATTTCTCGAAATTCTCCACAAGATGAAATGAAAAGTAGAAGCAGTCCAATTGAAAGTAAATTGCGCCAGTCATTCCAAGAGGAAAGGGAATCACTCAACAAACTTTCGAGCCAAAAATGTCAATTCGAGAATCCGATTCTCTCGATGATTAAAAATTCACTTACCCAAGAAATAAAATCGACGAAAAGTCCTTGTAAAAGTGACATGCACTCGCAACGCGATAATTATGACCAAGTAGCACAGCCATCAGTTGGATTGAATCTCTTCAAATTTTCAACGTCACAATCTCGAATTACAAAACCTCCAATTTTCAAATCAAACTCAGACGCTTGGAAAGCACACGACGTGGAATATTTCATAAGATCATTATCACAAAGTCACAGTGTCACTTTCTCTGAAAAATCATCAATTTCCGGCGAAATTGAATCCGAGGGTTTGTTACCAAAAAGACCGAAATATGACATTCATCCTGAAAATTTGGAAATTAATTCCACAGATGAATCAATGGATAATGATTCTTTATCATCATTTCATACGGAAAATTGTTCCCTTGCGTCAATTTGTACTCCGGCAAAAAGTCAAGTTTTCTCTCTCACTACAAAAAATTCGTCGACAAAACAAACAAGTCAAAATCAAGTTTCTTCTTTCGCTGCAAAAAATTCATCACAATTTATAATGCCCATTCAAAGCCAAAACAATTTTTCCCATTTGGCGCATAATGAAAATGAACATAATTTATTAAAAAAAAATGAAGATGTAGATAAAGTCTCTTTAAGTGATAATGATGAAGATAATAAAATTTCACAATTCGAATCTATTCTCGATGGAAATACAATAAAATACGATGAGATCTTTGATTCACCACCACCACCGAAACAAGAAAATAATAAAAGTGAAGTTTATGTTATTTCTTCAGAAGAAGATTCAATTGAAGCATCGGCTAATGCTCGTCGAAAGGAAAACGCAATTTTCGAGGAAATCGAAGAAAACGCAAATGATGGAGAAATGTTTCTACGACGATTATTCCAAAGTCCTTTATCAATGCCGTATTCAGAGGAACTTTGCTCCTGCGGTTATTCATCTAATTAAGTAAGCAAATGAATTATTCATTAAAATTTTTATCGTTTAACATTATTTAATATTTAATTCTTTAAAAGGCCATTTTTTATCTGAACTCAATTTATAACTAAATATAATAGAAAATAAGATTTGTTAAGTATTAATTAAATAAATTTGGAATTCATAATGTTAAAAAAAATTGAATAATGAATCGATTAATATTAGTTAAATAAAAATGTGATGTTCATTTTATAAAAATTTTATTTGATACAATTAAATAGAATAGTTAATACTAAAAAATAATTTCTTTCTTTATCTTTGGCTGGAGGGGTTTGTTGTTTTTTATTTTATTTATTGCGACAACGCCTCCATAGAAAAAGATATCCAAGAATATGGAAAATTGTGTAAATTATGGCCATTAGAATGATATCGTGCCAGAAATTATTTTCATTAAAATCGTAGTTTTCAAGTACGGCTGATCCATTTGTGATACAAGGCAATTCGGGATTTGTTGTCTCACAAGCTAGATTTTTTAATTTAAAAAAATAACGCTTCACTTTTACATATTAAATTATAAATTAAAGTTATATTATTATTAAAAACATCTCCAATATATTATACTATATATAAAATAATGAGATTAAAACTTACAAATATTTGCAACGTTCGTCCATTGAACGATTGAGAGAGCCTCCGTTGAATGCAAAAGCCATGAAAGATATTTTACCCATTGAACATAAATAGGCAATGAACTGAAATCAATTGTATTGTTTAATCAATGAAATTATAATTAAATTAATTACTTGAATTGATAAAATATCATTTTCAACATAATAATAATAATGTATTATTATTGTAATACAATATATTATTATTATTATTATTATTTTTATTAATTAATAACTAAAAAATATGAAATTACTCAAGTTTTGCGAATGGTCCCATTGTGACCATCAAAAGATAATCAAAGGGAACAAGATAAGCCATAGCTAAAGGAACATTTTCAAATGCGGCTGAAAAGAAACATCCTGAAAGAAAATGGTTATTTTTTGATGAATTATATTCCAGAAAATTAGATAATAGATATTGCGTAATAAACATACCGCAAGCAGTTGATACATTCATAGTGAAAATTAACACTAGAAGACTAAGACCAAAAGCCTCTATGGTGTGTCGAAGGCCAGCCAACCAGTAAACAACCGCAACAAATAATATCGGCTCAATAATTAATCCTGGAATCTAATTTCGAAATTCTATTAATAACTCAAATACAATTATTATGATTTAATTTTTTATTTATTTAAATTATTTAAATATAAACTGAAAATAGAATAAGTACTTTCTTGTTAATAACTATTATCGAAATTTAGTAAATAATGTCTTTTGAGACGTACCAGTGACAACATTCGAGCAATATAGTAAACATAAGCCGGATACATTCCAGCCCGATATTCCCTGAGAAAAAGTGGTAATTCTTGAGGAATTAACGCTAAAGTTGAGTACATGGGGAAAAATGTATTTTCCGCCACAAGAATAAAAATTACTCCTTGAACAGCTTGAATGCCTAATTGATCTAATTTGATTGCTCCTACAAAGCAAAGACCCGCCAATGTTGCTAAACACTGAAATAGGGAAAAAGTTGTATAGAAAATTTCAAAAACCAGGAAAAGAAAAATTAATTGTTATTTCAATCTTTTGTAAATTTACCACTTTTTGTAAAATTCGAAGAAGCTGAATCGATGGATCTCGTAATACTTGCATAAATCCTCGGTGAGTCAACCAAAACATTCTCGACCAACAATATGGTTGTGCGCTGAAAAAATATTGAATTTTTACACTTTTAGTTTTTAAAAAGTTAAAATTAATAATATAAATCATCAACTTACAAATTATCGATCTCTTCGGATTCTGCTCGTTGCTAAAATTAATAAACAAATAAAAATTGATCATTGCTGAAGAAACAAAAAATAGAGTAAAATTAATATTTTTTCTTTTGCAATTTACGTTAAAAGTTCCCCCAACGTGTACTTCAAGTTGAACGGTTATATCAATCTCCTTGCAAGCATCGCTTGAGAGGAAAGCATCGCAAATTTTTTGAGCTGCTCTGTGACTGCTGTCCTCGTCTTTTGGGGCAATTGCCAAAGTTGTAACGAAAAAATCGGCAGGGTTATACGAAACCGGACATTCGTAGCCCAAACTATAAAATATAATTTAATATAATTTAATTGACTAATTAATTTGAACAAATAGAAAAAAACGTGAGAAAGTCTCACCTTGAAAAAAATTCAATGGCCTGTTCAGTGCTTCCGGCAAAGGCGATTCTGCCATCGGCAATTAAAATAATTTTTTGAAACAAATCAAAAATTGACGAACTAGGTTGATGAATTGTGCAAAGGACTGTTCGTCCTCGTCCAGCAATTGAAGTTAATTGTGATACAAGAAAACTAGCGGAATGTGCGTCAAGACCAGTCGTTGGTTCGTCCAAAAATAAAATTTTCGGATCCGTTAATAGCTAATGAGAAAAGTTAATTAATAATTTAATTAATAAACTTAATAGTTTTATTCAATGTACCTCGGTGGCAAATGCAAGTCTTTTTCGTTCCCCACCGGATAAAACTTTATCAACACCACCATTTCCAATCCGAATGTTACATCTCGAAATGAGTCCCACTTCTCGTAAAAGACCTTCTATCCGCTGATTGATTTCGTGAGAAGAAATTTTTCTATCCAATTTCATTCTGGCCTAATAACAAAATTAATTAATAAAATTATTTGTTATTTAAGTTTGTAATAACTAGTTATTTTATAAAGAAATAAAAAAAATTTTTTCATAATCATTCACTTAAATTAACTAATAATTTTCATACCATGAACCAAAGATGTTCGGATACTGTCATCGTCCCAATAAAAACATCTTCTTGGTGCATAAAACCACTGTAACGTCTCATGTAAGCTAAATCAACTATTCTCCCACTCGCTCGGATTTCCCCATGAACGATAACTCCCGCTTTTAGTTTTACAATAAATTTATTAATAATATAATTAACTAGGTATTATAAAGAAAATATTAATTTTTTCGCTTTTTATTACTTACGAGAGGTTCGAAAAGCTAATGCTGTCATCAAAGAACTTTTTCCCGCTCCACTGATAATGAAATTTTATTTTTTATATAGATTTCATAAGTTTTTTAATTCAATCATTAATTTAAAAGAAAATTACCTTCCTCCCAAAATTGCTGTGAGCTCGCCAGATTTAATTGCACCTCGCACTGAAATCAATTTCCTTTTATAATATTTACCGTAAAAATATTTCTGATTCTACATTTTATCATAAAACATTCACCATTATTAATTAATTGTTTGCAAATCGTTCGATTTCGATCTAAAGCAAAAACACTGAGATTTTGCCAAGATAAAGTGACACCTCCCACACCTGATTCGCCCACGGTTTTTTGGTACATCACAATAATTTTTGAATTAACTGTTGAATTGATGGTTCATTAAGAAATCCTGGTATTTTTTTGGCGTAATTTAGCGAAAATTGGTGAAGAAAATTTGAAAAATATTTCTTCACCGGTTTGAAAACCGATTGTCATCCGCCTGTTCAGGGGTCTGGAAACCTTAGCACTGCGAGAATAAGAGACGAGAGTGAAAGAGAACAGGTAACAGGAAAGGATATTCAATGCTGTAGAATAGTTACTTGACATTTTTTTTTAATTTTTATTTTTAAAACTAATTTGATAATGAATACGAAATTTATAATTATTTTGAACTAGCATTATTTGAAGTTTATACTGTGATTTGTGACTCAATAAATTGTGAATTGCTTATTGCAAAAATTGCGTGTTAACAATAAAAAAATTCAATTTTCATACACTTCTTCAATTTTTTGCAAACTAATTGATATATCCATTTTTTCTCTTAAATATAAGTATTTAATTAAATAATGCACATTCTAAATTAGTTAATTAGGTAAAGATAAAAACTAATTAAATAAAAGTTTAAGTTATTGCTTTAATTAAAGAAGAAAATTAATTTATTAGATATGAGGGGAAAATCTGAATTCATATTTTAATTTTAAATTGTAAATGTGTTCTGTGTTGTTTTTCCTGTACCTGTGTTTGCAATTATTATTTATTAGTCAAGGTATTTCTTGTGACGATTTAAAGCGGTGGTACTAAAAATTATCCACCTCGAACATATAGGGTTTCGGTTTTCTATTACATGTCATAATCGTCTGGAGTCTCATGTCCGTATTGAAAGAGACATTTTTTATTTTCATTCTCTGTGGTTAATCCAGATTTTCATCCCATATTGATCCCTGAATGGGGAAAATTGCAGAATAATAATTCGATTTGACATTTGCCTAGTGCAAAATTTACAATACACAATCTGACAGCTGAAAGAAATATTTCTTTTTTTAATTTCAAAGAAACAAATTGTCAAATAAATTTTTTGGACAGTGGTCACAAGTTTGTTTGTGTTTCCAAAAATCTATTTGGTATTTGTAACAAAAAAAAAATTAATAAATAAAAACAAAAACTTTTAAAAGTAGAGAAACTTCATACTCACTGAGTATTTATTATACATACCAAGTGACACTTTTTAAATCAAATGGATTATCTTTGAGGATCAAAAATTTATTATTTTTAGCTAACAACTCTTTACTTACATTAACATTATTTATTATTTTTATTTTATAGACAATAATTGAAATTATATTTTGACAGATGAGGTTATAAATAAATATCCATGGGGGGTTTACGAGATGCACACCCCGGGGCGCCTCGGAGGCGCAAAAGGTTCACAATTCCATTCAACAAATCAAAAACAATATTGATCAATTAGCTGTTTAAGCAGATTTGAGAACCTTTTGCAGCTCTAGGGCGCCCCGGGGCGTGCATCTCCCCCCAATTGCATATACTTGCAACCGCTGTAGCATTCTGATTGGTTGATAGTTATCTGGCAAATATTTAAAAAATCTGTTATGTCCTTATGAATCCAGCTTTATTAGGATGTTATAAATATTATATCAGAATATAAGTGAAATTCTTATTTTTAATCATCTAATTACGATTGTTATTCTATAAAATTATTCTGTTTTTGGTAATAGTGTTATAAATGGAGTGGTAATTTTTGTGAAATACTAAATTTCACTTCGAAAAACTTAAAAATAACATGATTAAAAGAGAATATTTTTCAGACGCCGGATTCTAACCTCAAAACAATAGTGCGATACGTGTTTCTATTGTTTATTGCGCTAACTATACAACCAAGAAAGAAATGAATGCTTAATTAAATAACAATGTCATGTATAAGAAGGAATTATTTTTAATATTGCAGGTATTTTACATTTTATTATTTCTTCTTTCATTTATTTTATGTTTCATTGGTTTCATTATAAGCTAATAAATAATGGATTGATATATGCTTTTAACGCTTTTAATATTTGATACATTTTTCTTATTGTTTAATAAATTAATTCAATTTAAATTAATTAATATTAGAATTATATTTTATAATTAATTTACTGTTTCTTAAACAAATGCATTGATTTATTCTTTGCAAGTATACGATTTTTACATTTTTTTAATATGATACTTTTTTCTAAGTTTTAAATAAATTATATAAGTAATAATTCATAAATTTTTTTAATTTTTATAAAATAAATTTACTTCCAAGTATATGTATTTCATAATTAATGGCTCACCCAGTAACTTAATATACTCTGTGAACAAAAAATTTTCGGTCGTATAGGGAATATGAACGTTATTTAATATTTAACAACTAATTATTGGCCTAATTAAATGGTTAATATTTGTAATTTAAGGTCAAAATAATAATAATAATAATAATAATAATAATAATAATAAGAGTAACATAATAATTATTTGCAATTGTATTAATATTTATAATATTAAAAATATTTGTCAATTTTTTTGGAGATGCGTAATAAGAATTGTTTTTTTGCTATGTCACATAATTAATAACTTTTTTAAAGGAACATCAGGAAAAATTGGTTAATTTAAAAAAATATACTATTCATATAATTTATTTACTAAATTATCAAGTAATCGAATAATATACAACAACTAAACGATATATGATAAAATTACCAAATACAATTTTTTGTAACAAAAGTTAATTTACTAAATATATATTATTTTTTGACATTTCAAATATAAATTAGAAAAGCACACAGTCTACATACATATACATACATTCATTTAATATTATTTTATTATAGTACATTATAATTATTGAATTGTTTATAATAATTTTAATAAATAATATATTTAGTTTGAGCGATAAGTTTTTGAAAGAAGTGCCAAAAAGGCAATAAATCGAAAAACAATTATAAGTGCAAACAAGTTGATAATCATCATTAGAAACTCTTCCTAAAATTAGAAATAAAAATAATTATAAAAACGTGGAATTAATTATTACTAAACAATTTAAATGGATCATATAATTAATTATTTAAAATTATGTATTATAATTTTCGGTGAATGAAAATTTAATTGAAAACTTACTTCTTTAAAATTATAAGTTTGAAGAATCATGTGGCCAGATTTTGGACAAGTTGCATTACTCCTAGTGCAGGCAATTGAATCCACATCTTTCCATTGATTAATTAGCAGAGCCTCATTTCCATAACGAAACCATGATAAATATGAAAACCATTTAAAATATTCTGGAACAGAACTATTTCAATAACAAATTAATCAATTTAAAATTTTTTTCTATTAATTCGTCACAATAAATAATTATAAAAATGATTATTTAACAATAAATTACTTACGCCGTATTTAAAAAGAATCCTCCAAAAAGTAAAAATGGAATTATAACTGGTGGTCCTATTGATAATGCCATAGAAATACTTGTACTTGCGCAGGAAATTAGATATCCTAAAATTAAGTTATTATTCTTTAAATGCAGCAAATAATATTGGTAATTTATAATTATTTTCTAATTGTTAAATTATTTGTTTTCAGATTCAAAAAATTAGTTCTACTTAGTCAAAATCAAAGGAAGTGGGGAATCTCGATTCTGTGATGAGAAATCTAGTGGTACACGTGTTAAGAAAATATTACTAATTTCTTGATTATATAATGCTCTTTTTATGGAGAAGTAAAGTGAATAAGATATGTCGTTGCAGATAAACCATTGAATATCACAACCATGTCCATTGAGCTGCAATAAGGTAATTCGAGAATATAGTAATTCTATCATGTTCAGGCACAATTGAAAAACGAAATGAATATCATTTACACATATCAAAAGGGATTAATTCCTTCGTAGCGGACACGCAATTAATCAGGGACGGTTCCATATTTTCATTCATAAATGAAATCTAAATTATTAGCAGACATTTTTTTCCGAATTTGCAAATGCATACAAATTTTCTTGGTTTTTTTAATTGAAAATTTGAAAATTAATTATCTAATAAATAAGATCGAAATATAAATAATTCAATATTCTCTCATAAAAGAGGAATTTAATTTTGAAAATTTAAACCTAATTAAGTAAGAAAGATTTAAAAGATTAAATATTGTTTTTCAATAAATAGAAATTTTACTTTTGATTATATTTCTGAAAAAAATTCTACTATTGGGCTTTTTTAATTATTACCATCGTTAATGGTAATTATTTTTCAATCCGTTCCTGAAGAAGTAGCTACTGGTTCTCATAAATATATAATGTCCAGTAGCAAACTAATATCCAATCCAGTTCAATGTCTACTTTACGCATCATATCATCTGTATTGAATTAAGAAGAAATATCGTAAAAATATTATGAAGGACTTTAAAACAGGAAAGACAAGTTCCATTTTTTAGAAATATATTTTATGTATGTAGTTTGGAATAATTTAAAAATAATTTCTCCTTATTTTGACAATTTGGAAACCAATTTGAAAATTCTAAATTATTATATTACTATTTACCAAAAGAAGTGGCAACGTTCGCCACAAGGGTCACGATACCAGCAGCAATAAAAAAGTGATCAACTCCAGGATAAAGTCTAATCATTGGATATGCGATAAATGTAAAAATTAAAGGTACTGCAATAAATATTGGCCACTCTGCTAATGTTTTACAGAGAAAATAAACGTCTGTTCTATACATGCCATTGCGATGTTCTCGCAAAAATATCGGCAACTCCGCACAAAACACCTAAAAATGAGTAAATTCTAATAATAGATTTCAGTCAAATTAGTACTTACAAGTTGATTTTATAAATTATATGTATTTCATTTTTCTTTTGTCATAAAAATATTGTTAATTTCTTTCATTTCTTCTATACTTACACTAATGACTGCAAATACATTTTGAAAAGTCATATTTGTAAGAAAAATGAAAATTGCTCCATTAATATTCATCACTCCATCTTGGTCCAGTCGTTGACCAAAGAAAATCACACCAATTAAGAGCGAGACCATCTCAAAAATATGAAAAATTATGTAAAATTTATAAAATGTTTCAATTTAAAAATTCCATTGCAGATGTGACCTACAACTGTTTGAAGAAGTCGAACTTTTATAAGAATTGGTTCCTTGATGACAGAAAGCCATGATCTCCAGAGAACAGCTCGAAATTGTTCGCACCACGAGGCTTTATAGGGTGAAGATCTTTTTGACGATCCAATCTTCCAGTCCACTAAATCTTCATATTCGCCGTGAGTTGTTTCAGCCTCTAAGGCAATTTTTGTTCCCAAGTCACTTTTTTGAAAACTGTCACAAATTGTATTAATCGACTGACGACATGAGATCTCTTGGCCAGGAACAATCGCCAACATTTGTATGAAATAGTCCGCGGGATTGTAATTACTTGGACATCCCTCTCCTAAACTTTATATTATCAAATTTTTCAATATTAGAAAGCATATTCATTTTATTTTATCTTAAATTAAATCGAATTAAAAAATTGGAAAGTTTATTATAATTTCTAAATGTGAAAAAAGTAAATAATTAATTTTAAAAAGTTGAAAAGAAAAGTTTGTTTTTTCACAGACTTTCCAAGAGTCTCGTTCTTTAATTTATATTTGATTGGTCAAAACAAACATGGTAAGTGAAACTTACGACTTGAAAAATACAATAGCTTGGTCTGCAGTGCCCATAAAAGCAACTCGTCCCTCTGCCATTAAAAGAATTCGATCAAAAAGTGCAAACAATTCGGATGACGGTTGATGGAGTGTTGCAATAATTGTTTTTCCTCGAGCTACAAAACATGCAATTTTTTATTCGTTTATTTATTATTATTGTTATTATAAAAAGCTATTTATCATTTCTCACCAGCCAAAGCTTTTAGAACAGACACAACTTGATGAGCCATGAAGGAGTCAAGACCTGATGTTGGTTCATCACAAAACATCAGCGGAGGATCCGTTAAAACTTCAGAAGCAAATGAAAGTCGTTTCATTTCTCCACCCGAGAGTCCTTTCAATCTACCAGGTATTCCAATGACTGTGTTCCTACATTTTGTCAAGGCCAGCTAAAAAGAAACATTTTTCTCTTACTCTTAAAAGAAATTCGAAAATATTTCAACTATATAAAATGTATTTTTCAGAAAAATATCTCACCTCGGAAATTACTTCGTCGACCCTATTAACTCTTTGTCTAAAGGGAATATGTTTGTCCATTCGCACCATGGCTTGAAAAAGTAAATGCTCCTGAACAGTAAGAGTGCCGACAAAGAGATCGTCTTGTTGGACGTAAGCCATCCTTGAGGTCAAAACACTGGCCGATACCCTTTGTCCATTAGCTGCCATGGTTCCAGAAACATTAACACCACAACCGGATCGAAATGTCAGTGCATTGAGAAGGGTTGTTTTTCCAGCTCCCGAGGATCCCATGATGATTAATAATTCTCCAGGATATGCTGCGCCGCACACTGCAAAATTTAATAAAGTAAATAATATTTTTTATTCTCTCTTTAGTTCTATTTATCTAATCTAAGTAAACAAATTGAAAATTCTAAAACTCAAATTTTAACTCAATTTTATTTATTTTCTTCAAGTAAATTCAAAATTCAAAATTTTATGACTTGCCATCTTTGAGAAGATGTTTTTGTTGAACAGGTCGTCTGGAGTTCCTCCAAAGCATCCTCTTCCAAAAACGTTCACTTTCTGTTGCCGCAAACACATTTACGTCACTCCAAGTATAAGCAATTTTATCGGACGAATCATTTGGATTGATTTTTCCCAAAGTTGAGCCTTGCATTGGTTCCATTTGTAATGGGACCTCAGGTGTTCGAGTTTGAGATGTTATCCCGAGGTGAGCATCCTTCAAAACAATTTAATATCTTAATATCGATTGTTTATTAAAATACAAAGTTTGAAATGATTTACTACTTATGATGTCAAACACAAGAGGCATTTTTATGTGGTCAGATGCACTGAGACAAAAATAATTTATGGGTTAACCACGTAAAAGTGGTTTTCACTTGAACCATAAAAATTAAATTTATTGTTCACTATATCTTTGGTAAACCGTAAGTTTTTTAAATTTCTGAAATTCTAATTAACTTTTAATGTTAATAATTAAAATAATTAATGAAACAATAAATAAATTTAATAATTTTTAATTAAGATAATTTAATGTTTCATTATGTTTAAATTTAAATTCTTTTTCATTTTGATACATTTTTAATGACAATAAATTTGAACTTGAAATATTGAATAATTTATTATTACTATAAAACAGAAACAGGGGTTATTGACATTTCTAAATTATTTGAGTAGGTGTTGAATTTCTCGTGTGAAGCCAAAATGATGCTAAATACCATTATTCCTGCTAGGGTTTCAAACAGTCTATTCATCCCCTTACTGTTTAAAAAATTATTTTTTATTATTATTGTGTTAAAAATTGTTCTTTCTTTTGATAATTGAAATAATTTTTCCTTTTTGAAAGAAATTTAAATAAAAATGTAATATTTGATTTTGAATTATTATAAGTTTACTTCAATATTATATTTTGATTTTTTAACATAGAGACTCAAGGTAAGATCCAGTTATACAGGAATATTGTAAAAATCCAGAAGATTTATCACGTAATTGATGCAATTCAATATACGCGGTTAGATTACGTGTTACAAAAAAATTGATTCGAATAAGGTTTTAGTTTTAAAAAAATACATTAAATTATTGTTATTTATTATAGAAATAGAATACATTCAAAATTCAGATTTAACTTCACAAAAAAAATACTTTTGTTAACTACTAAATAATTAACTAGTAATTAATTGATTAAATTAATTCAAAGAAATAGAAAATTTTTATACCTGAAAATAAAATTTTATGAAAACAACTTATCAATTTGGAAAAAATTAGACTCACAAATATAACTGAGTGGTAGGAAACTCTTTCGTGGCCAATTGAAGTTGATGTAGATGGTATTAAGGGCTTTGTTTCGTCGCTGGTTTTCATTTTGATTATTCCCTTTTCTTTCTTGTCAAGTAAATAGAATAAAAATTATTCAAAATCAAATGTAATTTGAAGTAACTTGTATTTCTTCTTCATGGGAATTTCGTGTGATTTAAGTTTTTTTCACATTCAGATAGAATTTCCAACCACATCCTGTACGTTAGGTTCGATAATTTCAGGGTGCATTCGTAGTAACTTTTTTTCCAAACAAAACACATTAATAAAATGAAATAATTAATTGAACTATCAATTAGGATTTTTTTTATGCGCTTTAAAATTAATGTTTAAATCATAAAATTGATTTTATTATTTTAGTATACAATCTAGAAAGCAAAAGAGTAGAAAAAGAATATGTATTATATATGATTTTAATCTTTAAAAAGTTTTTTCTAAATAATTAATATCAATTTCTTAAACTTGAAAATAAAATTAATTAATTGTTTTTGAATTTTTTGGAATTAAATTTTTGTTGCAAAAAAGCAACCACATTTCTTTTACAAAATTCAAAAAAGAAAAATAATACGACTGATTAGGAAAAACTAATTTATAAAATTACACATGGAATTAAATTTTACTCCTGACGATGAGAGGTCTACAATCGCGACGAGAGTTGCAATGAAACTGAACGTTTGATTTTTCTTCCTTCGCGAAGAAGAGAAAAGACTTGCGCTAGTTGCATATACAATCGAAAATTTATTTAACTAAAACAAAAATCATGTTTTCTTTCGAGAATACTTTATTTGATTGACAAATTACATGAAAGCAAAATTTTCTTCACTTAAAAGAATTATTTTTTTTTAAAGAAATATCTACATTTAAATATTTCAGTAAGAAGAGAATGTTTTTCTACATGAAATAAAATAATTATTGTTTAATATTTTTTACATTTTTACATATCGATTATCATGAATAATATTACTATTTGAAAAATAAAAGCAAAACGTCATTTTGATGAAATGAATTTCTACTTAATTCATAGTTGACGATTTGATGGAAACGTCTTTGATAAATAAGATGAAAAACTTGAAAACTTTTGAAATAATGTTAATTAATTAAAATTTTTCAAATATTAAATTCCAAGAAAGTTTTTAGGATATACGAAAAAATGTCAAATATATCGCATAATTTAGAGCGCGATTATTCGTTGCCAATAATAGAAAATGAAAGTCCTAACTTTCAGAAAAGAAGAGCAGAATCACTTTTTTTGGAAAATACAAAGCAACGTTTGGTGAATAAAATTTTGTTCATTTAACAAAGTTTCTGGTTTATAAAAGAATTGAATTAAAATGAATCTTGAATATATTTTGCTTATAATATGAAAATTTTTTAACAGATTAAGTATAGAAAACTTCGAAAAGAAAGACAATTATTATTGAAAAATCAATCTCAATCGCATGTTTTGGATGTGGTAGCTTTCATTTTAAATACTGAATCTTTATTTTTGGAAGAAGGAATTATTGATAAGGATGAATATATAGATACTTTTATTAATTTTTTTAAAAAAGATGGAAAACAAATAATTGCTTTACAATTGCAACAAGTTTTACCTCCTTCTTTTGGTAATTAAAGAATTTAATTTTCTCTTAATTTATTTAAAGAAAAAAATTATTGACAATTTTTATATATCTGAAAGTTTTCGAGTAAATATTTAATGAATGTTTATTTTTTATAGAAACCGGTTGTTGGACACCAGAGTTTGTAAAGGAGAAAACAATTTTACGATGTGTTACGATCAGTGAAAATTCAGAAAAGAAATATGGAAAATGTGTCTTTATTTATCGATCACGCTCTGATGTTGAATTAGAAATGGAACAGTTGCTTGAAGTAATTATTTGCTATATTTCAAAATGTTTACTTTCAGAATTACCATGATTGTTATTTTATTTATCTAATTTTTTAATTAATTTATATTTTTATTATTCGTTCAATTTCTTTATTTTAATTTAGAGATTTTTTTTAATTTTCAGGTTTAGTTTTTTTTTTTTTTTTTATTTATTTCGTTTTAAAACAAATATTTATAAATTTTTTTTAACAGGAAACGTATTATGCTTTCGTTGAAGTTGATCCTGAATCGGAAAAAATTCTTTCAGAAATTTCCCAGCTTATGAATCGATTACGTAAACCAGTCTTAATTGCTTGTTCTGAATGGGGTGAATTATTTAAAACTGAATCTGGTCGAAAAATGAAAGACGATTTTATTGGCGATTTTAAAGATTTTTGTAAATTTCTCAGCAGTGCGTTGAAAGTTATTCAAAAAAATAATTTAATTTATTTCAGTAAAATAATGACAACTGTAAATAATAATTTATTAATTACAGAATATGTTTCTTTTTTTTAATTAGTGACTGAAATGGAGTTCGAAATTGATGCAAAATTCTTCACCGATTGGAATTTTTATCAGAAATGTTTAATTGATCCAGAAGAACTCAAGCGTTGTAATAATACTTATGAGGTATTATTACAAGTTGAAGATATTGTTAACGGATGGATCAAAATTATAAAAAAGGTATAAATTTTCTATTTATTATTTTATATATTAGTTTTAATATATTTTTATTTTATTTTGTTACAAAGTCTGTTGTTCAAAGTCAACAATTAAGAAGAGAATCGGAGACTGCTGGACCAAGGGAGGAATTTTTTTATTGGCGAAGATTATTAATTTGTTTTTCAACAATTACCGAATACATAAAGAAACCAAAAACACATCGGTTTCTAAAATTTCTAGAAATTACGAAATCCAAACTTCTAAAGGCATGTAATTTTTCATTAAACTTTACATTTTTATTAATTTCCTTATCATGTTGCATGTATTTACTTTATTTTTTATTCTTTTTTTTTTATGTTTATTATATAAGACATTTTTTTACATGAAAATTTGTACATATTGTTGGTCAGAAATGGAATAAATTGCAAGATGAAGTGGCAACCATTGAAATTATAGCGCAAGACAATGAGAAATATTTGTACTCATTAGAAAAGTTTATTAAACCCTTGTACCAATTGGATCCTACTGAAATCGGAAATTATTTGCCAGCTTTAATGTATGCGATTCGCATGATTTTTACTACGTCACGTTTTTTTAATACGAGACAAATGATCACTGCATTGTTTGTTAAGGTATGATTTTAATTTAAATTTAAGTAAGACGAAATAATATACAACAAAATATTAAAAATGAAAAACAAATTTTTTTATTTTTAAACATTTTTTATTTGAAAATTTAAAAAAGTGTGATATAATATTGTTTAGATAACAAATCAATTAATTGTCACCTGTAAATCCTATTTAACGGAAAATGGAACATTGAAAGTATGGCAAGATACAAAGTCAGCTATGATTTCCAGAATGAAGGTGAAAATTTAGAAAAACAATGTATTTTAAAACCTAAACAATATAAACAGATTCTTATAAATTTTCTCTTTTAGAATTGCATTAAATTGTGTGATCAGTATTTTGATTATTACAAGGAAATGAGAAAATTACCAGAAGATAAACCACTCGAAGTTTCTCAGATGTACGTTTTCGGGAAGTTCAATAGTTTTAAAGAAAGACTAAATAAAGTAAGTGAACTTTTTCAAATTCAAAATAAAAGAAATAAACAATGAATAAAAAAAATTAATTATTTTTCAGATCATTGATGTTCTAAATATAACTCTTGAGTACTCAATTTTACATAGTTCATCTATTGAGGGGATAGATAATTTTTCTCAAAAATTTACATCCTTTTTCGAGAAAATTGCTTCGAAAACTTATGATCCCTTGGATTATCGAAAATTTGCTTTCGAACCCGATTACAAGGACTTCAAAACAAATGTCGCTGATACTGAAGTGGAACTGAGGGATTTTTTCTTTAAATCTATTTCTCAAGTTCCTACGACAACTCAGGCACTTCATTTTGTAGCCAGGTAGTTGATAATTTAATGAGAATAAACCAATAAAATTTATATTTGTTTCTTTTAAAAATGTTAATTATGAAAGAAACTAAACTATATTTCGAAAGTGTTTATCGTAACATTTGCTTGTGTTCAAAGGTTTGACAAGTTGAATTTAAGAGTACTGCATATTAATCGAAAATACTTGGAACTTGTTGCATCTTATCAGAAAGAAATTGAAAATATTCGTGACAGATATAATGAAAATAGATCGGCGCCCGATGTTTCTCGAAATATTCCACCGATTGCAAGTCGGATATTGTGGATTCGACAACTTTTTAAACGAATTAAGGCACCGATGGATATTTTTAAATCACGTGAACGAATTATTAAACACGAAAAAACGCAAAGAGTTATTCGAATGTATAATGTAATAATAAGGGTTTTTATTCATTACGAAAAAATACATCACAAAGCTTGGTACGATTCTTCCCATGTGGTAAGTTTATACATACTATGAAAAATTTGAAAAATAATTTTTGGTAAATTAGTTGTAAATTAGAAATTAGAAAAATTTTCATTTTTCAGGTACGTTTAGCGTTGACGTCACCTCTTCTTCTGCGAAATCCAAAAACAAATAAATATACCTTGAATTTTGACCCCTACGTTATTGAGGTCATTCGAGAGTCAGAGCATATGTCGAAATTTGGACTAGAAGTACCTGAATTCATCAAAATTGTAAACTTGTGCAAGGACAATCTTTTTGCATCCTATGAAATGGTGAAACATTTGGTCCACAAAAATGACACTATCAGGTAAATTCAAAAAAATATATATATTTTACAATATTAATATCAATTTCCCCTCCGCATAAATTTTAATTTCGTTGAATTAATTTTCAACATTAACAATAGTAATAAAAAAAAATTGTTTTTGTCCAATTTTTGTGGAACAAAATTTTCATTTGCAGGCGCTCGGTTCCGCTAATATTTCTAAATTTAATGAAATGCTCGTTTGTGAAATTAGAAGATGCATTTCAGCCGTGCTTATCAGTAATAACGTGGTCCTCATTAAGAATTGAAGAAATTTGTGAAATAATAAGTGTAACACTAAAAGATGTTGGAACGTTTGTAAATGAAGTGAAATACATAAAAGAAGCGATAATCGATGAAATTTTCGCTACAATCACAGAAACAGAATTAATAAAATTGGAGAATTATCCATTGTCTGCAGTGGAATTTTTTGAAATAAATTTCACGTTCAAGAATTTAATTTCTATCGAATTAAAAGA
>JUFY01028736.1:0-29576 GCA_001855655.1 Leptopilina clavipes | reverse complement strand
TTAATATTATTACTATTATTATTAGTGAAAAAATACACGTATTCTTACAATTTAATGTTATATTTTTAAAATAAAATTTTTTTCCATCAGCACATTTCAAAATATTCTTCTATACAAAGAAATATTCTTAAGAATATTTAAAATTTTTATTTTTACCATTTAGAAATTTTATTCCTATTTTAAAAATTTAATAATAAATGAAAATTGAAAGACAGCTTTTATTCTTTTTTACTGTGTTAAAAAAATCCTTTTTCTAAATAAATAAATTAATTAAAATTAAAATAAAATAGAAAAAATGAAAATTGCGATAAAAAGGATGCATTTAGAAGAAATAATAATGGAATCCTGATGTATTGAGAAGCTAATAGACGTTGTTCGCGGGTATACATGGCCACACGTCTCAAGCCACGTGGCCTGTACTCATGGGTGTCACATCGCCGGTCTATAGTTCAGTAACTCTAAGTTTAACAACAAGGGTAATAGAACCCAAGGTAGAAATGTAATGTTACCCGCGCGCTCTGCTGCATTTACTACGATTCGCTACGGTAAAATTAATGAGAATGTCATTCTCTCTTTCTCTCTCTCTCTATCTTTCCCTCTCTCTCTCTCTCTCTCTCTCTCTCTTTCTTTTTCTCTCTCTTTGTTTTCTTTTCTCCTCTGATCAAATGAAACCAAACCCTTTTACTTTGAGAGAGAAAGATAAAAAGAGAAAGAAAAGAGAGAGAGAGAGAGAGAGAGAGAGTCCCCTTTCCAATATATGCATATGTATTAGTTTACGACTGCGACCTCGAGTCAATGTGATCATCGATGTCTTCCCAGAAGAAGACTCTTTGCTTTTTACATAACTAAATCAATTAATTTCTGTTACCCCTTTTTCTCCATTTTTATTAATCAAAATCTCGAACTATTTTCCCTCCACTCTTTTTAATTTTCTTTTCAATTTTTTGTAATAACACTTAACGCAAAATCAAAATTTATTTGCGTCGCTCAAAAAAAAAATTTCCTTTTCAATGATATTTCAGCAATTTACAGTATTTAGTCAATTTTCAAAATGGCGGATCCAATATGGCGGAGAAATAGTTAAAAATCAGTTAAATTGGTACTTATAATGGTTGATTGGTTTTTAAATTCATTGATAAATTATAAAAAGCACTTCTTTTGTGCAAAAAATTAAAAATGTCTGATTTTTTATATTTTTGTTATTTATTACAAATATTATTATTTATATAATATTATTATTTATATAAATAAATGAAATAATAGAAAGATTGTGTTAGTTTAAATTCTAGCGTAAAAATTATTTCTAGACCGAACGAGGTTCCTTTTGATATAGTTAAAAATCATTTCCAGTCAATTTTAATCAGTTTTTCAAAATGGCGGATTCAATATGGCTGAAAAATTTGTGCAAATAGACCAAATTGGCCTAAAATTGATAAACTTTATCAATGATCGCTGTTAAAAAAATTAGAAGTTTAGAAAAATTTAAAATGACGACTTTAATATTGCGCCCTGGTGATAAAAGCAAATTTTCGAAAATTAAAATGAGAGAATTGAATTTAAATTCATCAATTTGGTCGATTTTCAATACATTTAATTTTAAAAAACTGTCTTTAAAATCAAAAGTAAAAAAGCATTTTTTTAAAATATTTATTTCTATTTTTAATATTTAAAAAAGGGACTTGACAACAATTCCTATAAAAAAAACCTTCATCTATGAAAATTCTATCAAAATCTGATCGATTTTAAAAAAATCGATTCTTTTTTTAATGGACCCCATAGTCCATTATTTTGAATTTTTGAAAACTTTAAATCTATTTACCTCTCACAAAAAAAAACTGGGTGACAAATTACAATTTTATTCGGCTGCGAAAGTTTGGATTCTATTTTGTCAATTTTTTGCTCCATAGTTTTTGGATCGCATCAATTTCTAATAAAGGTTAACTCTGATTAGTCCAAGAAGAAAACGTCTTTGGCTTTGCTAGGTATTGGAATTGCAATGAAAGAAGAAATGCAGCAGAAAGAATCGTCACTGAAACTGCAGTGAAATGCTATCCAATGGCAGACAAAGCATTCAATACAAAGCTGACTTTTTCTTGTTTATTGGCTTTCGCTTCTGTTAAATACGCAAACTAATCTTAAACTGGATGCTTCTCAGAATCTCAACAACGGATTTAAGAAAATTACTCTTTTTTTTTTGCTGAGTCGTCCGAACAATGAAAATGAAAAATTACATTTTATTTTGTATTCATTTTTTCTTGTTGTTAAAAAGTTCAAAAAATGTGGAATCATTTAATTACAAAGTCTATTGACATAATTGTTGTAAAAATTATTTTAAAAAAATATATTTTTGAGGCAAAAAAATGGAAAATAAAGAAGATCGTGGTTCTGTTGCAACAAAACTTTATATAATACAAAGTTGGGGTTTTAAGTTTTTGAGAGAATGAGGTATAATTTCCCGTCAGTTTGGCACAAGAAGAGTTTATTGCTCTTTTCACAAACAAAGTGCAACAGAGTGGCGTTTGTTCTTTTTCTTGAGCCAATTCTATAACTATGCATAGGTAAGGAACACGTCATACTTTTCGAAGAACATATCGTCAAGAAAGTATAAAACTAAACGGGACCTGATGTGGTTATCGATCACGTAAAATGTGAACAAATCCGTGGTCAACAGAATATATAAAAAATCACATTGATAGAGGAACACCAATCCACAACTAATGTTATATATATGGGACATTATTTTTCCTTGCAAATTTCTTAGGAACTTAATAAAACTTACTTTAATTGTCATATAACTGGACTAATAGTTGACATCTTAACCTCAAAATTTGCAAATATTCACAATTTAGTTTAGTGTAGAAACAGAACAACTTATTACAATTATTACAAGTCGAGGAATTAATTTATTTAAACATTAATCGATGAGTTTATCAAGATTGAAGGAATTTTGCAATGAGCGGTAATTCCCAAACTTGTGATTCCCAATTCCCTGGTGTTTTAATTGACAGGGATGGGAAGATATAAAATATAAAATGAAAGAATTTTCTACTGAGCGGTAATTCCCAAACTTGTGATTCCCAATTTTCTAATGTCTATAATGACAGGGTTTGGAAGGTATAAAATATATAATATAAAATGAAAGAATTTTTTAATGAGCGGTAATTCCCAAAATTGTGATTCCCAATTCCCAGATGTTTAAAATGACAGGGATGGGAAGGTATAAAATATAGAATAAATAAAATGAAAGACTTTTTCAATCAGCGGTAATTCCCAAACTTGTGATTCCCAATTCCCTAATGTTTAAAATGACAGGGATGGGAAGGTATAAAATATAAAATAAATAAAATAAAAGAATATTTCAATGAGCGGTAATTCCCAAACTTGTGATTCCCAATTCCCTGATGTTTAAAATGACAGGGATTGGAAGCTATAAAATATAAAATGAAAGAATTTTTCACTGAGCGGTAATTCCCAAAATGTGATTCCCAATTTTCTAATGTCTATAATGACAGGGTTAGAAAGGTATAAAATATATAATATAAAATGAAAGAATTTTTTAATGAGCGGTAATTCCCAAAATTGTAATTCCCAATTCCCTGATGTTTAAAAAGACAGGGATGGGAAGGTATAAAATATAAAATAAATAAAATAAAAGAATATTTCAATGAGCGGTAATTCCCAAACTTGTGATTCCCAATTCCCTAATGTTTAAAATGACAGGGATGGGAAAGTATAAAATATAGAATAAATAAAATGAAAGACTTTTTCAATTAGCGGTAATTCCCAAACTTGTGATTCCCAATTCCCTGGTGTTTAAAATGACAAGGATGGGAAGATATAAAATATAAAATGAAATAATTTTTCACTGAGCGGTAATTCCCAAAATTGTGATTCCCAATTTTCTAATCTCTACAATGACAGGGTTGGGAAGGTATAAAATAAAAAATATATAAAATGAAAGGATTTTTCAATGAGCGGTAATTCCCAAACTTGTGATTCCCAATTTTCTAATGTCTATAATGACAGGGTTGGGAAGGTATAAAATACTTCAAACGCAAGGTAAGAGTCATCAAGCTAAGATTAAAGATGTTTCTGCAAATAACTTTCTTTGCATCACGAACGAAACAAATAAAAATTGCCAGTGCAACGTTTCACCTGAAATTATTTAATTAAATTCGATAAATTAATTCGAAAATACTTTATTTTATGAAATTAAACAGTTTCAGATAGAATGGAAAGTTGTTTGGAAAGTTTACGTTGTAGGTGGCGCTACAATAGTAAAGTGCAATTCTTACTGACTCTTAAAACCAATTAATTTAATCGACATAACCTATAGAAACGAAATTATTGACTGTTTTAATAAACAGATATAAAATAAAATAATATTTAATAATCCTTAATTTGATTTTTCCCTATTGATCAGTTTATCAGAAATGAAAGAATTTATATTTCAATGATCGGGGGAATTCCCACAAATCGACGAAATACGTCATGAAACGTGAATTGAATAGAAACAACGTTACTCGTGAAGTCACGCCTGGAAATGAAGTACATATTCAAAAGAAAACATAAATAACGTCTGAAATTTTCAATCTGGAAGGAAAAATCAAAGAAAATTAAAATAAGTTTAAAAAAAAATGCTATTGAATTTTCCCAGACGCAAACTTTTGACGAGCGGAAGTAAGCAAAGGAAGTATGTACCAATACTACTGAAAAGAATTGTGATTCCCCAACAAAACGCGACTGATTATCTATTGACTTTGGAATTTCATTGGACTTAGAGTCATCCCATTGGACAGAATCTCTCCAATTGGCATTCAAAGACCTAACAAACGTATTAGAACACAATTTAACCTAAAATGAACAATGTCAATGATAATTTACGCTACATTTATATATTTCAAGTCTCGTTTTCGTCAAATCTTTCCAAACTATATTCCTTTTCCTGCTGATCTATATAATACCCCAAGGGGTAGAAAATTTGATACTTTAGCAGAAAATTCCTGCACATCAGTGATTCCCTATCTTATTTCCTCTTTCATTTCTCCCTTTCCTGAACTTTCTTGCTTGCGCTTTCTTTCTCTTTTTTACTTTTTCAATCTCCTTTACTATTCCCGACCTCTTATTGAGGAGAATCCTTGCTCAAATCATAAAAATGTAAGAGACATTTTTAAACAGATGGAATGCAGAAAGAAAGAGTAAGAGAGAGAGAGAGTGAGAGAGAGGGGAAGGGGTGAAAGAGGTGGGTAATTCTTAGTCAAAAGAGAAGTCAAGTGGAAGGGAGTTCTGGAAATAAAAGTCGTCATAAATTCTCAGTTGTAAAATTTTTAATGTTAAATCAACACAAGTGAGAAAATTTTAACAGTGAAGAAAAATTTTGGCTTTTTTTTTATTTTTGATCAATGTTTTGTTTTTTCTTTTTTCATTTTGCATATACAGTAGGTTGAACTGGATTTATCGAGTTAATTCCCCCCCCCCCTCTCTATACTCAATTGGTCATTAGTGTGTCACAAATGAAAAGTTCAATTAACTGAAACAATGACGAGTTCAACGTCATAATTAACAAACATCGTGTTTATCAGAAAGTCAACCAACTTTAGTATCCATAGATGACCTGAATAATAAATTAGTTTAAAATAATTATGCATACATATAAATGAAGCCCTTTTAGTAATATACTTATAATAATTATCTCTATTAGATATCGATTATATTATTAATATGCGAAAAAAAAATTTTTTTTTCTAAAAAAAATACTGCATTTTAATAGCGTTAGAGGGAAAATAGCCACAAAATGAGAAAAAAACAAGAGGTTATGTCATTTGTTTACGTATCGAATGATTTTGAAATATTATTGGTTAATGTCTGTCTGGACAAGCCAATCAAAGGGATTGAAAAATAATCGATTCTCGAAGTTTCGATTATTGGCATCAGGTCGAATTGAAAAGAGGTTAGGAGACTAAAAATTTTGTTCTAAAAATTTGACCTCAAGAAAAAATATATTTTTTGGTTAAACAAAACAATAGTAAATTGTACTTTTAGGAGAAAATTAATTTTAATAATTATTTTTCTTTTGATGATGGAACAAATTTCAAGATTTTATTAACGATTTGTAAATTTTATCAATGGATGATATTAAAGTGTATGGTAGCGAAAATATCGTGAGGATATTTGCGCTCCATTAGTTGAATATTAAATAATATATATTTCGAATAAATTACTTATAAATAAGGAATGCAGATAAATTATTTATTTATAAGTAAACAATTAAAACAAACAATTAGACAATTTATGATGCAAAAGAAAAATGGAAATAAAATTGAAAATAGTTTTCAATATTGGTTTTCATTCGAGAAATGAATATGGAAAATTCACCTGGAATTTTACCTCTACTTTATCTCACACTTGTTGCATTCTCTATTATCTGAAAGTGACCTATAAAAAGAAAAGTGTTTTTTATCTGTTCCCGTTTTAATATATATTCGGAGTAATAATAATTGAATCCACGCGTGAAATGCCAATAAAATTTCTTCAAATTAAGGACATGTGAAAATATTTAGTCACGTATTAAAAATCATAAACTAAATAAAATTTGGTTAAAAAAATATTAAAAAGAAAATAAAAAAATTGGTTTTGAAAAAAAATTAATATTGTATAGAAAATTAGCACATTGAGGAAAAATGTTTTTCATTTTTGTATTTTATATAACATAACTGGCAGAAAAAATAGATTTCGAAATTTGTGAATTTAACTCTTGATAAGATTGAACGTTTTATTTGGCCCCCTTCCTACAAGTAACTTGAATCCCTCGTTCAAAGTCATTTATCGTGAAAATAGTTTTCAGGCACACGATGACGCCTCTCTTGCAATCGATATACTGAATAAGAAAATTGCGTTTCTGCAAGAAAAAAAAGACACTTGTGCAAATGGCAAGGACGGATTGAAAGATGAGACTCGTTTGAAGGAGAAAACAAAGAAACATTGCACCCATCAACCTTGGATTATATCACTGACAAAATGACAAAGAAGAAAAACAAACTATACACGAAATTTTTGAATTAAAATACAAGAAAAACTGTTGAACGATTTTCCAGTGAAAATGGAATGTTATTGAATTTGAAAGAATTTCGCCAGTTATTTAATATTCGACAGTTAAGGCGATTTTTAATCAAAGCGCTCGCACGGCCTATGGAGCGCAACGCGAGGCCGCGCCTACTTTTTTGAACTTTAAATCAACATTTCTGGAAAAGTAATAATTGGAAACTAATTTTTCCTTTTGGATTCGAATCAATTTTCCCTACAGAATAATATTCCCATGATTAAATAGATTTGAATTCAAAATTTTGGTTCGAAAATTGTCAAAAATGGTTCCTTGTGCGTTAAATCAGGAGAATTCTATTTTCTCGATTGGTTTTTTATTTCGCACTTTTTTTTCACTTCTTTGAAAGTGTCGCCGAGCGTAATAAACGATTCATCTGCATTTGTATATTTTTCTCTTCTTCGTGGCGAATATTTTTGACGTGGGGGGCGCCAGTTTGTTATCTCTCGGTGGAAGTCCACGTGTAACTTTCGCCGCGGGAAATATAAGTGCGGGAAAAACTTATAACTTTCCCTCTTGGTAAGAGTAGTAGTAGAAGCAGTAGTAGTAGTGGTTTCTTCACAAGAATCGCATATTTTGAACGATTCCTCTTTCATTCTCTCTTTTTTTTTTGTTTTGTACTCCACGTCTCGTGGGCGGAAAATCGACTGTCGACGATCAAAAACTTTCTTCAGTCTCGCGGCAAAGTAATTTCTTTTCTCTTTTATAAGAAAGGAGGGAAAAAAAAGGCCAGACAAGAAATTGCATTCACTTGGCAAATATGTCAAAAAACACTCCAGACAATCCCATCAATATCATATATGATAAAATATTCAATTTGGTAAATTTTTATCTCTATGTAATTTTTTTTCGTATGATGATAATTTTAACGGATTGGTGATTTATAAAAAGAATTTTTAATTTTCATATTCGTTTCGAGTATAATATAAAAAAAAAGTTAAATAGTATATGCGACTATTTTCTAGTTTTTAAAATTGAATTTCTTCCGCATGGCAATGTAAAAAGGAAGATCATCGCATGCAAGAAGTTTCCAACTTTTGAGATGGTGCATTCAATGGTCCTTGAAAATTGGCGATGAGACAATGATAGACACAAGGAATGCATATGAAACTTTTAGCACACGTTAACCATCACAATTCTTTAAAAACTTTTCTCAAAAATTTTCGTTTAAAAAATATAACTTTCCAAAATTGTTTCTTTATTTTTTTTTTCTAAACAATAATAATAAAAATACGTATATTTTATTATTTATTATCATTAACGAAACGAATGTTTAACAATTGTGCAAATTCCCATTATGCGGATAAGGGAAAACTTGTAAAAAATATCATATTTTCTTGTTCTCCAGTGTCAATGAAAGCATAAAAGGAAAATCACTTTTTTTATTGTCCCCTTAGAGCATTTATGAATCTAGGAATCTTGTCAAGCAAAGGAGGAGAAATATCGCGAAACTATTATATTTGAAGAACATCCCATAATGTCTACAATATTCTCAGGTCGTTAAGTTTTTTTTTCTTCGTGAAAAGCTTATGTGTTGCGTAATGTATGATATTGCGGAAAATTAAAAAAGTTATTAGAAAAATTTTACATGACAGAAAAATAAAATAAAACAATGTCAATTGTACGGGTAATAAATTATTTATTTATTTAAAGGACAGTGATAAATATTTTTTAATATTCTGTTTTTTGTAGAAAGAAAATTTCTGCTTTAAATTAAACTAAATGGCCAATAGAAAAGAATACACGAGCAGGGATGGGTAACTGATATAGTTATAGATATTATCGCAGATGGGCCTTAATCCATTTACCCCCTCCATCTTTTCTTTCTGCTTAAGGCCAATACACAATTAATTTCAACAAGTACCGCAATGAAACGATACAATATCAACATGGCGTCAAATAAATTAACATAACCTGCAATTTTTCATTTCTAGATATCTTAATTTCTCTTGAAATTAAAATTAAGGAAAAAATTGTCCAATGCACACGAAATGGAAGAACGGAAATTGCGCATATTCAAATGCAGTATTATTATTGTTCGTTTGGTGCACTGAGCGAAACTTTATTTATTTCAACCAATGAGTCAAATAAGCTGCATCGAACGCTTTATTATCGGTCCATACAAATAATATACTTTACATATACTTTCTTCCTCTATAATGCGCGTATTTCGAAGGGGCTGCAGTCATAATTTCGGCAGGTTTATTGTGGCGCGAGCGCCCCAAGAGAGCTTTTCATGTTTCTACAGGAAACCATTATTCGTGACAGGGAATTGCGCAAAAGTGTATTACCAGACGCGCCTGGAGATAGACGACCAGCCTCTTTTGTTCGCATGGCTGGCGGCCGTTGAATGAACTTGCCAAGAATCATTTACCCCCCTCAATGGTTAATTACTTATATCCGCGGATTACCCAAGTGTCCTCAAACTCTTACTATTCTCCATCAGGGAATTATCGACCTTTCCAAATGTGAAACTTTCTCGCCATCTACATTCAACCCCCACCCCCCGACCATTCAACCCTTCTTTTCTGCTCACCTCCCTACAAACACGAAACCAATCCAACAGATTCACCACCCCCCTCCCCCCCACCATAATACCCAGCAAACCCATTCTCTCTAAAACTTTTATAAGCGCAAGCAACGTACGAAGGCATAAAAATTCTACTAGTGGGAGTCTCATAAAATTCGAAAATGAAGGACTTTTACAACAATATCGAGGTGGAGATATGAGTCTGACACAATTTTGAGTAATAGTTGAATGTTGGAAAGAATAAAAAAAAAAAAAAAATTTGCTCTCTGAATGTTTCTAAAACTAAAACTTTTCTAGATGTTTCCAATGAAATTTGTTCAAAATCAATTTAATGATTTTCTACATTTATTATCAAACAGGATTTGACGATAAACAAACATTATTAACTAATAGAAATAAAAGAAAGAGTGTTTAAATTAATTCATTCAATTCTGTTAATTAGTTACCGTGGGGATTCCCCACAAACAGAAGGATTATTGTAGAAGTGGCTTAAAATTAAAAGAAAAATGGTAGCTTCCCTCATTCAATTCTGTTAATTAGTTACGAGGGGGATTCCCCACAAACAAAAGAATCGGGAATTCCCATACATCGACTCTTAAATCACAGGGTTGGGAAGGTATCTAAAGTTGTATTTAAAGGTGAGTCTTCAATAATAAAATGCGCAGGCATCTTTTGGTCCATTTTCACATTTTGAATGGCATGGAAATATTGAAATAAAATAAAAAATAAAAAACGGACCTACGCACGACTTAACTGACCCTTTCGTCCAAGAGAAAAATGTACTTAACTTCTTTAACCACATACAAAAGGTGATTACACGGTTGAGAGCATGAATGAAAGGCTTATGCAACAGATATAGTTAATTTAATGATCGATTGTAGGACAATAAAATGACGCACCACTGATAGCTTACGTTGCTAATACCTGCAGTCTGCACAGTTCATAGAGAATGCTGTTGTAGGTTTGTGTATACTACTAAATAAGCCTCCTCAAAGAATATATATACACATATACATATTATACATTAGGGAAAGTATCCATAGAATCAGTGCGAGAGAGACAAACTTATAACGCTATTGGTACTTACCTTGTGTATAAAATTGTATAAACACATGCATGAGAATATTATATGCATGTAAAAAATACATCTATGACAATATTGTTTTTATTTTTCGCTATATTTATCTTTCATGTTACGATCGTCAATTGCTTTTCGCTATAATATTATACATGCTTTATTAAAAATTATCATTGACATTTTACTATTTATTGTTTTTTTTAGTTGACAATAATAAATATGGGTGTGATCTATCATTGACTTTTAAAGTATGTCAAATGTATAGTTGTATAAATTAAATAGAAATAAAGTATTATATAAGCTATGCATAAAGTATTACTTAAGTATGGCTAAAGTATAAGGGAAGTATAGCTTAAGTATGACTCAGGTATGTTTGAAACACGGATTAAAGAATGGCGTATGTATAGATCAAGTATGGAGTATCACATTCAAACAGGACTTATACATGCATGTGTTCCGAGAAAAAAAGTTTATTTTTATTTCTACTTTAGGCTTATTTTAGATATATGTTATTTGAAACTTATAGATGGATAAACTTCAGTTGGACGATAGTCACACTATCTTTGTATTATAGAATCAGATGATGAAAATTCGAATAGTCATATGTACTAATACAACTTCAGTTCATAGAATAACAGTCTTTAGTTGTGAACTTCATAATCTAATCAATCAATTATTCTTACTTGTTGAATTAAATTGTATTGTAATTTTTGTCCAACTCCGCCGGTGTGAGAGTGCCTTAAAGATCGTAAATTCCAAGAAGCGCCAGAGTGGGGGCAACGAGAGTGAGAAAGAGAAAAGTGACTTTCTCTGGCGCTTACGTTCTCTCTACAATATTATCACCAGTTAGTTCGCCCACAATGGAGATTTTTAGGTTAAGTTGACAATATATTTCTACTGTCAACTTAACCTAAAAATTTCTATTCTAGACACAGTCTGAATGAAAAGAAAATTAACCAAACTAAACTAAATTTAAAATTGAATGTACAATGCTTTTCTAATTGTGGCGCTTTATTTTCTTTGCAGCTTATTTTTGCTCTTTCGTAATAGGGTGAATGAAATGTCCACCACTTGTTAATTGATATTAAATTACAATTATCATCAAATAGTAAAATATAGAAAAAGAAATTTGATTTAAGTGGTGAAGTCGACTGGAAAAAAAACGATGAAAAAAAGGAAAGTTACTTTTGGAATGAGAGGTACATATAAGTTGTTATGGCTGTCATTAATGTCAGAGACTGTACCTACTTTAACGGGTGGCTTGATAAATACTATAGGGCAAGGCACCCGTTTAGTAAAATTTATGCATGTTAGACTGAATGCAAGAGAAATACTGCCAGGCTCTTCGTGATAGCTGACGTAGTTGAAAGGTTATTTTACCAACAGTACCAACTCCTAGCCAAAATATATAAAAATTTTCCAATTAGGCTCAAAATTTTTCCTAAAAAATTAATTCTCAACTATTTTCTTCTTTTACTTTCACTAAAAGAAAAATGTAACGCGCTACGGAAAATGGGACCCATAAAAAATTTTAGGTTATGTTTGTGCTCGTTTCACCATGATAAATAGATTCCGTTTTAATTTGGTATTACACAATAATTTTTATTGAATATTTCAGAACTAATACTTTTAGTTTGCACTTACAGTAACTTTTAACATAACAAACATAACCTAAAATTTTTTTGCTTTGGTCCTTTTCTTCTCAAATCCAATTTTTTCAATATTTAGGAACTTATAATTTGTATTTTCTTTTTTCACCTTGTTAAATTCTCAACGATGATATATAAAAATCAATTGACGGTGGATTTTAAAATATAAAGAAAGTTATGGTGACAGACGCTTTGGAGGGATAATGATAGAAAAGGATAAAGAGAATTTTACAAGGCAATGCGCGAAAATAATGTCGCTTCGAGCGGCCATTATGAGAGAGGCTCTCAGTCTTTTCACCCTCCCTCCCCCCCTCCTCCTCCTCACCTCTCGTTCTATATCTCTTAAAAGAACTTGGCGACGAATCTTTTCAGCGTTTCTTTATGAAACCCCCAAGTGCTCGTTTCTCGCAAATCGCAGCAAACACCGACTTACATTATTTCCGATGTTTCGTGGCAATTTCCGGTTACAGCTCATGCACAAGCTTTGAGGAAATTCACCCTCTGTATATGCGCGCGGACAACAATTTTCCCTATGAGGAGCATTAATATCACTTTTAGACGTTTGTACACTAACAATTTTCTCTATATGAATTTGAATTTAAAATTCTCCTCTAGTTTCAATTTCGAACCCAAATAAACAGGAAGCAATTATTTTATACACGTGACATGTTTCCTAGCAACGTTTATCCTAAACTCTCGACTCGATTCATAAAAACAATTTTTCCGATTAGAAATATCGAATATTCAACCGCCACTTATTAAAAAATATAACATTGTATTTTTAAATGTGTAATGTCTACAATTTATTTTTGAAAAAATTTTTTTTAAGGGAATTTCAATAATGTAGAGAAATAAAGAAGTTTAGAGGAACATAAAATTGGAACTTTTCAAAAGTTCTAGGTTATATATTCTCAGAACGCTAAATACAATTGGAATAGCTCGTTTCTTGTTTCGAAACAATTGTATTGGTTGGGTAGAAGCAGTTTTTTTTACTCAACATTTTTTGTTTTCATTTCTATTTCAGGAAATGATTATTTAATTGGTGTAAATTCTTTCAATCTTTGGATTTAATGTTTTAGAAGTGGAGAATATTTACCGCAGAGTGAAACTAAAGTAGGGTTAGGAACGAGAGAGCAAGTGACTGTTTTGCAGGGATGGGAAACTGGGTAATTATTGTAAAACGAGCCTTAAGCTCCCCCTCCATTTCTCCCGCAGATTGTGTCCGAAACGGAACTAGGAGTTAGAGAAAGACGTAAATAATGTCCATTGTTAGGATTGCGTTTCCTTAGGTTGTCGATCATTGTACACACATTATTTCATTCCTGTTAAAAATATAAATTCTGAAGAATATTTTCTAGATGTCTTTTTTCATTTTTGCATGTAGGTCAATGGGGTTATCGAACTTCCGGTAAGGATTTTCATGAAGCATGTGATGCGAGGATTAGTGGTGTACATTTTACTACCGCAGTATTGCGCGTATGAAACCAACTTTTCCAAAAGCCATGTGTAAGTTGGATGGACTCGAAGGACGAATTATGTATTTTGCTTTTCTTGGAAAAGTCAATGCCCCGCACATAAGATGATGCAAAGTTTTTCGGACTCACGCCCGCAAAAGCATTTGCCTCAAACTTCGGACATGCTTCAACTTTCTAAAGTGCCTTTCTCTGTAATGTTTTGCCCTGCGCAATGTCCTTTGAAAAAAAAAGAAGCCAGTATACTCTTTTCCACCCTTTATTATCAGGAACAATCTTTCCTTTCTCTCTTTCCTTTCTCTCTTCCCTTTCTCTCTTCCCTTTCTCTTTGGGAAAAAAATTTTCATTGTTAGAAGAATTTTGAAAATATTCCTCAATTGTTTTCTTTATTTGCCCTAATTTCTTTCTTGTCACTTTATTGCTTAATGGTTGTTATATTTGTATGTTATTACTATTTGAAGTTTAGTACTGTGGAATTTTTCTCTTTTATTGAAGAATCTTAAATGCTTATGTTGTCAAAGAATAGAAGTGCAAATTATTATAAGAGTTTAGCTTCATAGGAACTCAACGAATCGTCACGAATACGAAGTATCTCTAAACGAGCGTGTAAAAACTTTTAAGAGCTTGCGTTTTACTACCGTTTTCTCATGGTGAAAATGGTATTTTGAAGGTCGCTCAAACAGATTTTTATACGTTTATCTCGGATTTAAAAAAAATGAAAATAAACCAGTCAGATTTGTGTATTATTAAAGAAAACAGCAAAAAATAATTTTCCCTATGGTGGCGTTTATGTAAACTAACATCGGAATTTGACGAACGTTTCCAAAAATGGCGTCCAGGCGAACAGCTGATTCAGTTGTAAATCGTAGCGAAATGAAATGGTGCTATTTATTTGGTTTTATTTTATTATTTTAATTAAATTAGTGAATTAATTACTGGACATTATCGATAATCCCTAAACATGGAAATTTCCCTAACTTTCGATACTTTTATAAATGAGAATAAAATTTGGAAAAAATACCGAAAATTTCCATTTTTTTATTGGTCCTTGCGGAATTAAAGTATTAATTGTATATCTTTAAAGAAAATGCATATACAAAAGGGAAAATTTAAAAGTCACATTCCAGGGGATCTAAAAGTCTCCGGAAGGTCACGACATCGAGGCTGACGGTCCAGGAACAGATGAACTAGTTGCAGATAGTTTGTAACGGAGCAGGGTCGAACTACTTCACCCTGGACACTTAAGAAATCGCAGAGATCGATTCAAACCGCACTTTTAAGAAGTTTATCATGAAGAGATTCTTACTTTCAGTTCATAAACCCATTACAGATAAACAGAAAGTGTGGAATTGTTAAAAATTCCTACAAATACTAATTTCAATTTCTTCCATAACGTATAATTTCCCCTTGTCTATTATTTTTCATCTTCAATCTAGTTGTAACAAAATTTCAACTTATTAATTTTTTTTTTTGCAATTAAATTAATAATGAAGAAAAGTCGGAAACGTGGGGTTAATTTTACTTTGCCACATCTGTTCGAATATCATAAAAATTGCTCGACGTTTAAAAGTCACATTTATGTATAAAGTGTAGAGAAGTTTCCTTACGAGAGAGTCATTAATTCTTCTTTATTGTAGTAGAGATTAGAAAATTGCAATTTCCCGAAAAGATCTCGATCTCTCGGTAAGGAGAGCAAAGAACCAGTAGACCAAAAGTGTCCAAGGAGTTCGCGTTAGCGTAAAACGGATGCAGTAGTGTGGAGTGTAATAGAGTTCGTTGAACCAAGATCGCTTCGAAAATGCGGCGAATTTCGAATTGTAGGTCGAAACTGCGTCGAAACTGAAAGAATTCTCTCTCGATACGAGATGGCGCAGGGGTTAAGGGCGTTAAGGACTCGACCTTCCAAGAGGCATCAGAGTGTCCCTATCTAGCTATAGGATATTTAACATGTGTATGGATGTATGTATATGTATCCGGATAGAGGAGCAGGAACCACCTCAGAATCACTATCAGCATCTAGCTGACTTGCTTCGGGGATAGAATACTATAGAATGGAATGGGATGGAATGTTTCGAGATGGGTTTGGAGTGGGGCAGGCAGGGTCGAACTCATGGACGAACGAGCCGACGGATAGGACGGCTGGCGCCTCTAGTCAGATCGATGCACGTGGCTCCAGCTGGGCGCCGCTCTTCGTACATCTCCTGCACCCCCTTTATTCCCTCTTGACTCCCATCATGTCGTTTCCACACACTTCTCCAATCCAGGATGGGATATCGGGTTGGGTTTCTGCTTGTGTAGTCTTCTATCTGTAGTACGTACGTTGATAGGACGCGCCGGCGTGCAAAACCCTTCTAAGCTCTGCCACCAACTACCAACTTTTGCTTGTGTGTCTGTAGATTCGACAAATACATGCGCTTCTTTATGCAAACGTACGTGCTCACAATACACATGTATGCACTTGTGAAAGATTGTATAACGTAGTACTCTCTTTTTCCGTTGTATTACTCCATGCCACGACGCACCACCGAGCAACTAACCTAACCTCACAATTTTCACAGATTACTCTTAGACGTGTCGCTACTATTCATGTACACACTCTAAACGCATCACAAAGTTGTCTGAATTTTAGATTTTACTTGAAGAATTCATTTTAATATTCGAGACTAGAATTTATTTCAATAAGTTTTATTAAATTAAATTAAAATTAATTATTAAAAGGAAAAGCTAAAAAAAATTAGAAATGTAAATAAATGTAACAATTTCCATTTCTGTTTGGTTGTTATTTACTAAAAAGTAATGATTTTGTAAACAATCTTAACACGGTTTTATTCTTATAAAGTACAAAGCAGGCAGTGATTCCAAAGTTAATGCAAAGGAAAGGTTGGAACATGAAATATTAAGCCTAACTTCACAACCCTGCCTAAACTTAAAGGTACCTCTACAATGAGAAACACCTGCGGCAAGGAAGTATAGGCCTACAACGAAGCATAAGATAGAAAAGGACAGACCTATCTATTGGGTGGACATATTAGAACCGCCATTTTGAATTCTTAAAAAGACTAAAAGAACTAATTTAATTATGGATGGAAAAGTAAAAAAATTAAATTGCAGTAAACTGATGAATTTTTATTTTTAGGATTTTTTTCTAGAATACTTAACTTATTAATTAATCTATTTTGTTATTTTATTATTTAATCACTGGTGAAGGAATAAATCTATAATATGTAGATGGAAACACTGGAGAAATTTTGGATAGATAAACTAGTGGGATACAAAAAAAAAAAAAAACCTGTCAGAACTTCTTTACTCTCTAGTTATTCAGCAATTGAACCGCCGGATCGTAGAAGGGCATATAGCCAATGTAATTCAAATGGGCTATATGCCCTTCTACGATCCGGCGGTTCAATTTATCCTAACATCTAATCGACTTTGAATCAATAAAGCTAGCGCCTAATCTGCATAACAGTTTATTAACTGGCCATTCAATCATCTATCACCTCATCAATACTTAAATCAACTATATGTCAGTCGCCTTTCTCATTCCATTCATCCTTTCATTCAATGTCAACCTTTATACCTAGATCTTCTAACACTAGAAGAAAAAATTATTAGAAGACATTCTGATAATTTATTTCCATTTATAGATTTCGAATACCTACAGTTCAAAATTGCAATGCGATAAAACTGTTTTAGTGACTTAGTAGTGATCATCAGCAATTCTAGGTGTTATTTTTTCCTAATTACTAATCACTGCTCTGGTAAAATATAATGGGGGGAAATAATTATATACAAAGTTATTGTCGAAAGAAATGTTGCTCCATCTGAAAAAATGACTCGATATTTGCAGCAATTCTCAATGGGCACTTCATGATTAAAAAATATTTTGTCACAATCCTCTGATTTTGAAGAGGGTTGTGGCGAATTTTTTTCGTGCAGAATTTAAGCAAAATAAAGAGAGATCTCACAGTGTTAAAATTGCAAACCCTAGAGATTATGAGAAAATCTGTGAGTTTCGCACCCTCTTCTGAAGAATTGGAGTTGGGGGGATGTTGTTTGCCTGAAGCGAAGGGAATTTGAAAGCTGTGGTGCGCGCGCTGAAAGTGCGTTGCACCTGCGGCTGTCTCGTCTGTCTGTCTGAAGTGCTTGTAACCACTTAAGCTCTCGAGTCTCGCCTTCGTGTACTCTCTATTATAGGGAGTCCCCCTCCCCTGGGGAGTTCCCTGCACGTTTCTCTTGATACGTCTGATGATACTGCACAGACCTCTTCTTTTCCAAGCCCCATCTCTCATTCTAAATTAATTCTTTCCCGCAGGTCCTCATCACGTGTGAATTTGAGTACTGTTTTTCGACACCTCTTCATATTGCAGATTAACGGATGCAATTACGGAACTCCATTCGACACACGTGCTTAGCAGAAACTGTAGTGCGCCAAGACCACGTGGTAATAGATCTAGATCAGGGTTACCTCGGCTATATCTGACCCTCTTATTTGACTGACCGTAATACGGTCAATCGCCTCGGGGGGGTTCTATAGGAGGGATTCGCACGTACGCGACTATGTCTGGAACACGTCAGTGACATGCCGTGCCATAATTAGATTCACATCGGATGTATTGATGATGTTGTACGAAACTATCGAACAGTTTAGTTCACTTAATAGACCTATTACTTTAATATTGATTCTTCAATATCGTTCCAATGAAAATAAAAATATCTACCCATCAATTTATCTCTAAACGTTAGGAAGAAATTATTTTTGCTTATTTCTCAAAATTAAAAAATCCCTAATATCAAAACGACAAAGAATTTGATACATAAAAAAATGTTTACTATTCAATAGAAATCAAGAGATCTTTAAAGGGGGAAACAATAGTTGCATACAAGGTTCAAAATGGTTTTATGAGATATTCTGAGCTATTATTTATCAAAAAATACATCATTTTAAATAAAAAACCAAGTCTATTATTTAGAAATAAATATTTTATTTCAAAGAAAAAAGATTAAAGAATTTGATCCAGAAAAAATGTTTATTATTCAATAGAAATCAAGAGATTATAAAGGGGGCAACAATAGTTGCATACAAGGTTCCAAAGGGTTTTATGAGATATTCCGAGCTATTATTTATCAAAAAATACATCATTTTAAATGAAAAACCAAGTCTATTATTTAGAAATAAATATCTTATTTCAACAAAAAAAAAGATTAAAGAATTAGATCCAGAAAAAATGTTTATAATTCAATAGAAATCAAGAGATTATTAAGGGGGCAACAATAGTTGCATACAATCCAAATGGTTTTATGAGAAATTCTGAGCTATTATTTATCAAAAAATACATCATTTTAAATAAAAAACAAAGTCTATTATTTAGAAATAAATATTTTATTTCAAAGAAAAAAGATTAAAGAATTTGATCCAGAAAAAATTTTAATTGTTCAATAGAAATCAAGACATTATTAAGGGGGCAACAATAGTTGCATACAAGGTTCCAACGGGTTTTATGAAATATTCTGAGCTATTATTTATCAAAAAATATATCATTTTAAATGAAAAACCAAGTCTATTATTTAAAAATAAATTAAAAATAAAAACATGATCTGTAATTCTGTAGATGTCTGCTTTAAAAACATGATTGTGAATATTTAGATTATCTAAAATACTCTCCAATTCCTTTCGTGAAAATTTCGGAGATTTTTCGTTGCCTCTGTTTTCGAATTTTTGTCTTTATTATAGAACAGAAATCAGAGAAGAAAATTTTTGGTAAAAAATTATAGGGGATGATAATTTTTGTCCTAGATTCTGTTTTTATCACGATTTTGTAACAAATAGAATTCTACTTGATAAGATTGAGGTTGAAATAAATCTGTGATATATTGGTCATAAAATATTGAAGTTGTTTCGAAATCAAGAGCAGTGTGAACTTGAAATGAAATATATAGTAGATACGATACTCGTGTGAACATAAAAATAAGAGCCAGTTATATTGGAGAATGTGCCAGGCTTATTTGAATAAGACTAGAAACGACCATTAGGTTAGATAACTGTTAGAATGGAATTGAGAAATGCGGTGAATCGTAAAGGGGATGGAGACGGATAGGCAAAATAGGGGAAGGGATGTGACAGGTCAAGGTTTCATGACGCCGCCTCAAGGGAAAAATCTCCGCATTTGTCTGAACTACTGCGACCCTTCTATACAACACCCTTAATAACCTTTTTGCTTTAAATGTCAACTTTCCGCAAAATTGATAATCAATTCAATTCCTTTTAATACTTCCAATAAAGTTTCCGATGATTCCCTCAAACATTTTATTTCACATTTAATTTATCTTTTGAGAAAATTTTAATTAATTTTTAAATTCAATTTCTTGAAATTGAGTTTTTAAATTTAGTGATTGGTTATCGACCTACATTTTAATTAAATAAAGTTTTTAACAAGTCAATGAAAAATTAATTACAACAATTCCAAATGTCAGCCAGGCAGTAAGAGGACTATTACTGAAGATGATGGATCCATCAGAGCTAATAAAAATGATTAGGGTGGCAGCATGGGTACCTGGCCTAAGATTGAACCAACTTACAATTTTCGAAAACCTCAGCAGACAAAATATTGGAGTGGATACATCCAGTTGGAAGGTGTAAATTTAAAGTGACACTAAAAGAAACATTTGTTCAGGAACTTTGGGTTTACAATAGGACTACCAGAGGACTTAGTGACTAGCAGACTAGTGACTAACTTACTTATTACATGGAGCTGCTTCATCTGAAACACAAAATTCAAATGAATTTAGGTAAAGTAGAAGATAATCTGGTCCTTAATCGAAGGATTTAAAAAAAACCTACGAGAATCTATTATCTCCTCGTTCTAGAGAAACTTTGAAACCAAAAAGATGGACCTGAGGCATCAAGACTCCATATGGTTCTAGCTAGTAACCCATTGACCCTAGAGACCCAACTAACTACCTTACAGCTCCTAAATGATCAATTTCCCTATGAAATAAAAAAATACCTAATGAATCTACTGGAAGGAAACTTCCTGGACTTTATGAACTAGAGAACCATAATGATGGACATAGATCTAGAAGGACTCACATGGGATAGTGACCTAGAATTCGATGATTCCAGTCTTGCTGTTTGGATGTCCTTTAGTGAAAAGCCCCGCCACCACGACAAGGTCTACCAAAAATATATAATATTCTTGATAGTGGACATCCTACGGCGGGGAGTATGCCCAAGAGGATTTTAGTTAAATATCCCTTGAACTTCATTTTACAAAACAAAAAATTAGATCCAAAGGGATTTCTAATGTATTTTGTCTTGTGTTCTTTAAAAGTCGAATTAAAACATAATTTTACTGCTGACAAAAAGAAAAGAAGAATTGATACCGTTATGGACTAAAACAGACTTAATAATCAATGTTTATTATCGATTTGAATAAAGTTGGTTGCTGGTTTCTCCTTCCGCGATGTCTGGCCAGCTCAGAATCTTAATCTCGACAGGACTTTGTCGTTTCTACATGAAGATCAAATTGACGGCCTGGCAAGAAGCCTCAGCAAAGACTGTTGATATGCTGTGTAAAATTTACGATTCTTTCACAAACGCGTTGCATTCGATTGCGAAAAAAGTTACCATCTTTATATTTAGATAATTTATACCTTTAAAATTAACATACTAAAATTTTAAATCGATATCTCAAATAGTTTTTGAGTTACAGTCATTTAAGGGTGCAACCCTAGTTGTAGCGCGTAAAAAATGACCATTTTCATGAATTTTTTTAAAGAAAACCACTAACATTTTTAAATAAAACAATTTATTGTCTAAAAGTACACATCTAAAACTAAAAATTCCGATAAAATTTTTTAAAAAATATTAATAAATAGCTGTGTAACGGGCAATCTTGCAAAGGTCTGCGTAAAAAACATGTTTTGCGGTGACATTATTACATGGAGCTGCTTCATCTGAAACACAAAATTCAAATGAATTTAGTTAAAGTAGAAGATAATCTGGTCCTTAATCGAAGGATTTAAAAAAGACAATAACTTTTAGCTTATCAAGAATTTTTTTTAGGCTTTATCTACGGAGAAGGCCGGAATCACTGCAGCAATAGAGGACCTTTTTTTTAGTGGCGTCGGAGATCGCTTGTAACTCTAAAAATATTTAATCTTTTTCTTCAAAAATTTTACTGTGCATTCTTAAAATATGTATAAATATATCCTTAAAATTTTAAATAATTTTTAGAAAGATTTTTCGATTCCCAAAAATCGCTTTTTTGTTAGGCTGTTAATCTAGGTGTGCCCCTCAAGATTTCTTTTCTAATTAAAAAAATTCTAAATGGAACAATTTTTTTCAATCAATAAAAGAATATAATATTATAATATAATCGGACTGCTAACTGTTGGAAAAAATATCAACAATTGGCTGGCAAAATACACTACTTGCACAAAACGTTTAGGGAAAAGTACCCTGGAATAGAAAGGGAAGGATATTGTCAGATGATAAGAGGGTGTACATTGCCTACGATTTATTACATATTTCCCCTACCGATAAAAGACTGTAAGAATCTATTTTGAAATCGCGATTGCTATGTGGCTTCACGATGTCTTTATCGACCATGTGAGCCGAAAGAAAATTCAATCAATATGGATTTGGTTTCCGTGTAAAGACTGTAAAGGGATACCATCAAACATTTGTACTTCCCTTGACAAGATACACATTTTCTCCTCAAATACCAAAACTGTGATCCAACTGACTTTTAATCTTCCTCAAAAGCAACATTTATTCGGATCAAACATCGTCAACATCATTTATATTTTCTTTTTAATTAAAAAATTTTATATTTATTGTATACAATCTTCTTTTTCAAGTTATAATTTCTCGTAAAATAGTAAATAATAAAAAAAAAAATTCTACAATTTTGATAATGTTGAAGAAGAAAAGGGAATGGATAATGGAACATTTGGAAAGGTTTAATAAAATAAACTGATCTGTGAGCAGAAGAAGGGAAGATTAAGTGGTTCGTATAGACTGTATCACTATGGGAAAGAAACTTGGCTTGTGCGTGGACAGGGAATATGGCTGGCCCTAAATCACAATAATATCAAATTCTCTTGTCGGAAATGTAATTCTAGTGTAAAGGTTTTTGACTTGGAAAAACCGCGAAACATTGTCACAAATCGCGATACTGTGAAGACGTGAGGAGAGGATTTGTATTAAAATGTACTTATTTCCCATCGTGCGACAATATTACATCAGACATTGTTGACGTTTAAAGTCGCCGTTTAGTACTTTGCTTTCATTTTGGCACGTATAACCACCTATTGGCTAGAATTTTCTTCATTTTAAGGAACTACTATTAGTCCTTAAACACTGTAGATGACGGACCCAGGGATCATGCACTTGCCTCTAATTACCGAAATCATCAGTTCGACTCTGGTTACCGTAGTAATTTCATAGAGGCGAAAGATAGGAGTGGGGATTTCAGGGTATATATTCAGGATCTTTGGTGAGTTCATTCATTTTTTTTAGAGCATGATGAGGGTGGATGGCAGCAGAATGAGATTGCACCGTGCACCACAACACGTGTAATCGTCAGTCGGGTTTTACAGTTCAGACGAAGTACCGATTGGATTTAAGGAAACTTCAATGACAACAATGTAAAAACAATACCATGGATTTAATTAGAGACGGCACCAGCATTGACTCACTGGCCCGCTCGCGATCCGAGTCAGAACGAATCTGCCGATTTTTCGGAAAGAGGTCCCTCTTCCTTCTTCGAGTTTTCCTCGTCTTCGCGTTTTTCCCGATGACTCCCGACTTGACCCATTACAATATTCAGGATCTTTGGTGAGTTCATTCATTCTGTCTTTAGAGCATGATGAGGGTGGATGGCAGCAGATTGAAATTAAAAGGAGTAATGAACTTCCATGAAAAGTAGGAGTGGGGATTTCAGGGTATATATTCAGGATCTTTGGTGAGTTCATTCATTTTTTTTAGAGCATGATGAGGGTGGATGGCAGCAGAATGAGATTGCACCGTGCACCACAACACGTGTAATCGTCAGTCGGGTTTTACAGTTCAGACGAAGTACCGATTGGATTTAAGGAAACTTCAATGACAACAATGTAAAAACAATACCATGGATTTAATTAGAGACGGCACCAGCATTGACTCACTGGCCCGTTCGCGTTCCGAGTCAGAACGAATCTGCCGATTTTTCGAAAAGAGGTCCCTCTTCCTTCTTCGAGTTTTCCTCGTCTTCGCGTTTTTCCCGATGACTCCCGACTTGACCCATTACAATATTCAGGATCTTTGGTGAGTTCATTCATTCTGTCTTTAGAGCATGATGAGGGTGGATGGCAGCAGATTGAAATTAAAAGGAGTAATGAACTTCCATGAAAAGTAGGAGTGGGGATTTCAGGGTATATATTCAGGATCTTTGGTGACTTATTGCATACCACGTCAAGAAGACGTCCAGGAAGCACAAAAAATAATCTCGAAGGTACCAGTAGGAAGCAGAAACGTGAAGGTCCTTGGATCAAAAAAGCGAGGAGTAAAGTTCGCCATAATTGTCTCCAGACAAGAAGATGCAGACAAGCTGGAAGATCTTGGACACATAAAGGTTGGCTTTGTGTCTTGTCCAGTCAGACGAAGAACAATGGTCTTAAGGTGTCACAGTTGCCTTGAACACGGTCATATGGATTGAGAATACAAAGCTGTAGATAGGTCAGTTGCGTGCTTCAGGTGCGGAGAAACCGAACACAAGCTAGCTGATTGTAAGAAGAGCCCATGATGCTTATATCCAAGTTTTACATTTTATGTCGAGTTCGACAGACCCCAGTGAAATAATAATTTCATTAAACATTCGGGAAAAGCATTTTCCCACTATGCCCTATGAAGAAAAGAAAGTAGAACGTCCCTAAATGATGTATGAAATTAAAAAAACCCGTAATTTTTGCAAATTGAAATTATAAGGTTTTGTCTAACCGGACTCCAATTGAACAATAAATCAAGAGTGCGGTTGGCATTACGAATACCTTCAAAAGATGTACCAGTGAGACTTTGCCAAGTCTGTAAACTTTACGGTGTACCGATTGCGGGTAACTCCTGTCGAAAGTTTTACGACGCGATTACTTGAAACGAAAATTACATTGCTTTCGATACCTACCCCCATTTCTATTGACATATATACACCTGGAAGCGAAAGCAACTATTCACTGAATGTTACGATCAACTCTCAGCAATTCTTTTAATCTCAAGTAATGATCTCGAGTCTCTTAGTAAAAGGATCAATGATTACTTTTAAAAAATGAAAACCATGTGGCGAATTTAGTTGTAAAGATATATGAGATAGGAAAAAATCTGTTTGAAAATTCAACAATTGTAAAGAAATAGACATTTTCTAAAAGAATATAATATTTGAATTATTTTTCAGGGACAGAATTTTGCAGAACAGTAATACTTGAATATAACTTATGCGATAGTATTATCGATCACAAGATGAATTGAGGGGCTTGCAAAATTATACCTGAGAATAGTGATTGCATGACTGTAATAATGTTCTAAACTTTTATGATCGATTCTTATCCATAAAAGAATAATATTTTTTTAAATTCATACCTTACTGCTAGTCAATAGACGCTTAATTGATTTTCGAGTTACTTTCTCAAGAGTTGTTTTATATTAAATGCAATTAATTTTTAATAGAAAAAAATTACTCAAGAATATTTTTTATAGAAATAAAAATTCAAATCACCTTTTACAGTAACTAAGTAATATGTTCAGTATGTAATGTTAGGGGTAAAAAGTAGGATTGGGGATTTTAGGGTATATATTCAAGATCTCTAGTGAGTTCGTTCATTCTTGCGTTAGAGCATGATCAGGGTGGATGGAAGCAGAATGATATTAAGAGGACTAATGAACTTCCATGAAAAGTAGGAGTGGGGATTTCAGGGTATATATTCAGGATCTTTATTGAGTTTAGTCATTCATTCTTTAGAGTTTGATCAGGATGGAAGGTAGTAGATTGGGATTAGAAGATCCCATGCACATGCGTAAAAAGTAGGAGTGGGGATTTCAGGGTATATATTCAGGATCTTTATTAAGTTTAGTCATTCATAATTAAGAGTTCGATCAGGATGTAAGGTAGTAGATTGGGATTAGAAGATCCAACTCACATGCCTATAAAGTAGGAGTGGGGATTTCAGGGTATATATATTCAGGATCTTTATTGAGTTTAGTCATTCATTCTTTAGAGTTCGATCAGGATGTAAGGTAGTAGAGTGGGATTCGAAGATCTAATACACATGCGTATAAAGTAGGAGTGGGGATTTCAGGGTATATATTCAGGATCTTTATTGAGTTTAGTCATTCATTCTTTAGAAATCGATCAGGATGTAAGGTAGTAGAGTGGGATTCGAAGATCTAATACACATGTGTAAAAAGTAGGAGTGGGGATTTCAGGGTATATATTCAGGATCTTTATTAAGTTTAGTCATTATTAAGTTTAGTCATTCATAATTAAGAGTTTGATCAGGATGTAAGGTAGTAGATTGGGATTAGAAGATCCAACTCACATGCGTATAAAGTAGGAGTGGGGATTTCAGGGTATATATTCAGGATTTATGATAATTTTAGTCATTCTTTCTTCTGTTAGTACATACAGCAGTTTTAACAGCATTAGTCTCCAGTTTTCTTGTCATTTACTAACTGTCTTTGTTTGTTAGTTACAATTAAAAAAAATTTTCGTTTTTAATTTCAATGGAAGTTTGGAAACTGGCCTTCGTTAATCAGAACTATTTCTTGACATAAGAAGAAAGTTCACAAATACTTTTCCACATCATGATGATGAGTTTTCTAGAGTGACTTATTAAATGCAGTTGAACCAAAAGTTCCTTTCATGAAATAGTTGAACGATCGCTAGTATCCTTGGAAATTTATTGTGTTCTGATATTATGAGTAAAACGCTTCACCAAAGGCCTATAACACTCGAACCTTGGCCGTGCTAATAGGTTGATTCGCTCGATAGTGTCCTCCTTGCTGTGCACTCGACATTGTGTATTATCTGCTTCCTAAGTTCATAGCGTACGCAACGTTAAACAAATAAATTGACAAGCTCATGGTTACTAATATGACATCAACAATATTCAAGTAGATAGAACACTTTTCGCAATAATCTGTGAGAATTCTCTCGTTTTTATAATTTCAACAATTTCAAATAACACTCACACTGTTTAGAATTTTTTTAAATAAATAAATTTTTAAATTTAAAGTATTTTTATTAAGGAAAGATAAATAATAATTCTCTTTAGATTTTTTAAAATATTTAAAAAGAAATTTAGAAGAAATTATTAAACACAACTAATTGTAACTTCTTTTTTTATAATAGACGACCCTGAAATAATCATACCTTGTTACAAAACTTTCAAATTCAAGTTTCTCTTTGGAATCTGCTCCAAAAAACTTTTTTAACTTGGTCCTCCTCCAAAATGTAGACGAATTTAATTTCTCTTTAAAATTAATTTATTTCAAAACTATGATTTATATCATTCTGTACAGTAACAAGTTTATAAGAATTATTCGATTCCCTGAAAAACTTGTAATTCAGATCACTTTAAAATTCAAAGCACTGGAAACGAATTTATCTCAGATTTAAGTTCACTGAAATTTTAAATCACGTAATATTTTCGAAGAACTTTAAATTTTAAAACTTATTTTATTTCAGATTTTAAGTGATTGAAAAAATGGAGAACATTAAACAATAAAAAGAATAATTAATTTTGATTATAGATGAGGTCCCGTTAGGTGGAACATGATTTACTTAGAATTTCCTAATGATTTTAATGAATGGAATGGAAAGTTTTACAACTTGAATTGTAGTAGTGCATCATCAGGTCAAACTGATCGTGTCGCATTGCGGTGTTACGTTCAATAGGTCCCAATATTGATTTCGAAAATTACCGAAACGACTTTGCAAATGACCCAATTTTTATACTAAATTTTAAACGACCCCAATTCTACTTTGCAAGACTTTTTTTCAAAAAACACAATGTTCACTTGAAAATTTCTTTTACTGATTTTAGTTTACCGGTTCTATTAAATTTTTATTGTATTATTTTTTTTCCTCATAAAAAGAAACTTGGTTTTCTTTTATAGTATGCAAACTTGTGATCAGCTTCACCGCATTTAAAGCACGTAGCCAATCTTTATTTGTTTAAAGACTTTTTGGAAATATGTCTATGTCAGAAGCGTTGCTAAAAACAGACCTTTCCACGAATACCCGTGGCACTGCAAGAAATTGTGCGCCCCCACAATCCGTGCGCAATTGAGCATCAGTCCTAAAACTGGTGGTGAGATTTTCCGTTTCCGGCCTGCTCACATGGGGTACTTTCTTTGAATTTGTTGAATCCATTTTTCTTGATGTTTGGATGTCTTTTAGTGAACCGCCCCGCTTCGGCACGATATAAAGTCTATCTTTATGCGTCCCGATTTTTTTAGTTTTTTGCTTCTTCTTGGTTGATGACTACAACTGCGAGCTTATCGCCCGCTTGTTGTGACCTAGGACCGTCACCTTCCTGTTTCCTGGTTTATTGAGAAAATTTTCTAGCACTTCCTGGACTTCTTCTATCTAGGTAAGGCAATTTAAGTCGCGGATCTAAGTGTTACTATTGGACCCACCGTCTGCACTTCACATATGCTTCATAGTGACTTCATGGTGAAAGTCCTCTAGTTGGAGTCACCTCCTATTCAAATCAGTAGGTCTCCCTCGCCTGTAGGCCTCAACCCTCGTGTAGTTGACATCAAGATTGACATCCCCGCGAAATCTATCCAATAGTTGTGCGTACTACTTTCCTTTAGCGACTCTGATCAGCCTTTGCATGCTTTGCCTTTGATTCGTTAACGAGGTCCTATAGGATCTTCAAACCGTTTTTTACCATCCTGTTGACGTTATTCTGGATGTCACAAGATTTGGCCATCTTTGTTGACTTTCTGCGTGAAAGGTAGGAGCGGGGATTTCAGGGTACCCTGCCGAAAGAGTAGACTGAATTGGACTGAGAAATGGGGACTGGTGACTCAGTACCAACTGAGTATAAATTGTGTGCATTTTGGTACTGAAACGGACTTGAAAAATTTACCTGCAAAAAGGTCAATTTATGACTATTAACCCTCATAAAATTGAAGGACATGTCCCCGTTAAAAAAGTTAACAATATATTTTATATTTATTCTAACATTATACTTGTTTTTCATGAACTTACATTAGCTCTGTTTTATCACGTATGCTTGTATATCTTTTGGAATCTAAATTCAAAAATGATATCCATTTTTAAGTAACACTAAAAGTTTGCGAGATAGGTTATAACTTTTTAAAAACAAATTATTTTTTAATAAATTTTAGATATTTGTCATCGTGAAACGTTACAAATTCTAAATTTTCCTTTTTTAAATTTGAATTTTTTGAATTACGAATTTTTTAAGTTATAAAATTTTAATCCAGTATAACAATAGACCTAAGGGTCTATTGTTAAATTAAGGGGTGCAATAAACATTCCAAACTTAACGGGAATTACATTTCAAATATGTTTAGGTTATTTTGAGTTTCACTCGCATATAAGCAGACGGTTCAATGACATTTAAATTTATTGTTAAGAACTTTAAAAATGTCTGCTGATGGGTATCCAGGTAGTTGGACTGAAACGGACTGAGAGCTTAGTCCAATTCAGTACCAAACCAGTCCACTCTTTCGGCAGGGAAAGTA
>JUFY01028735.1:0-12856 GCA_001855655.1 Leptopilina clavipes | reverse complement strand
AATTATTATGATTACTATTATTATTATAATTATAATAATAATAATAATAATTATTATTATTATTATTATTATTATTATTATTATTATAGACAAATAATTTTCCAATTACCACACCAATTAAAAAAAATCTACTCTCGCAGTGAAAAAAACACCGAATCAACTGTATACAGTATAAAGAAACACATATTCTGCAAAATGACAACTTCACGTGTTTTGATAATTTTTGCAATTATTATTGCAACAATGAGTGAAATAAACGAAGGAGCACGAATATTAGGAATATTTGCATTGCCTGGCAAAAGTCATGCAATTTTAGGAGAACAAATAATGAAAGTACTGGCTAAAAAAGGACATCAAGTTGATGTTATTACGCATTTTCCAATGAAGAACAAATTTCCTAATTACAATGATTTGAGTTTGGAAGGTTCAGCTGAAATAATAACCAACAATTTAAACTACAGTACAGTGAAAACTGTCTCTATTAATTCAATAAAACGACTCTTGGACATGACAGGCGATCCTGTTTGTGCACAACTCAATCACACGGTTTTTCAAAATATCATCAAAAATCCACCAAAAGATCCTCCATATGATCTTGTCATTGTAGAGGTAATTTTCATTTTTTAATTACAACTGATTTTAATTTTACTTTTCATTTTGATTCTGATTTTGATTCTGATTTTGATTCTGATTTTGATTCTGATTTTTTGATTTTGATTACAGACTGTATTAGAGAAAATATATCAAAATAAATAATGTTTTTGTTTAGTATTTTACAGCCTATTGTTTCATGGCATTTGGACGACTATTAAATGTACCAATTGTCGGTGTGACTGCATCTGTTTTACTCGAATGGCATAATGATCCAGTGGGAAATCCACACAGTCTTGCATTTGTACCAGGTGGAATGACGGGTTTTTCAACGGAAATGAATTTTTTCGAACGTTTACAAAATACATTCTTCTCAAAATTAATGACCAATGATTTTAATCAACTAGTGGAGAGTCAAAAATATTTCATCGACAAATACATTGGCGATGGTTATCCATCAATTAATGATCTCACTCGTGAAATGTCACTGATTTTAGTGAATTCTCATTACAGTTTAAATGGTATTCGACCCTTTACTCCAGGTGTTGTGGAAATTGGAGGTGTTCACGTTCAAGACAATGGAGAAAAACTTTTACCAGTTAGTTCAATATTGTGAAAAATTCACTTCTTTTTGCAAAAATATTTTCCATAGAGAAAAAAATTCAAAAAGTTAGCAAAATAATAGTTTTTTGTCAATGATTAGATAGAGAAAAAGAAATTTTCAAATTTTTGAAATTAAAACTATTGAAAAAAATGTTTTTGTTTCTCAAACCGAAAATTTTTTATTTTTAATCAGAGCCACAAAAAGTTTTCCAATAACAAGCACACTCGTGAATTGGAAAACGATAGATTTTCTCTCAAACTATTTTCAAAATCAGCTTTAAAATTGGACTTTTTTTTCACTATATATATAGAATAGAGAAAAATTTCTTCCATCAGGAGACTTTTATAAATCACAGAATAAAATAAAGAGCTTTTTTTTTTAAATCCATCTTCATGAAAAATTTGAAAAATTCTCTCGAGGCAGATGAAAAGAAAGAATAAAAAAAATGTAGGTAGGAATCATTTTTTCTCTGGGAATGAATAAAAATTTGTTTCTTTTTCTCTGCTTCATTTATATATATATATACAGGAATTGCAAAAATGGTTGGATGATGCTAAGCATGGATGTATTTACGTATCTTTTGGTTCAATGGTGAGATTAGAGACTTTTCCAAAAAAAACACTCGATATTTTTTATGCCTCATTTAAAAAACTTTCGCCAGTTCGTGTTTTAATGAAAATCGCCAAAAAGGAAGAATTACCACCAGGACTTCCCAACAATGTCAAAACACATCACTGGCTACCTCAAATTCAAATTTTAAGTAAGTTTTGATAATTAATTTCTCTTTGCGCTGAATAATTATTATTAAAACTTTCACGGTTTTGCAATTATTAATAATTTACGCTTTTAATTCATAACAATAATTTACTATTTTTCAACTTTTAATCACTTCGAGTAATTTACTCAGGCATTATTACATTTTGTCAATTAAATTTATAATTATTGAATTAAATTATTAATTATAATAATAAAAATAATAATAATTATTATTATTAATTATGTAATGATAATAATAATTATTATTATCAATTATGTAATAATAATTTACAATAATTAAAAATGAAAATACAATTTAGAAAAGGAAATAATAAAATTAATTAATTAATTAATTAATTAATTAATTAATTAATTAATTTGATAATTTTCCAATTATTCATTTGGAATAATTGAAAATCTTTGCAGAGCACAAGAATGTCAAAGGATTTGTGAGTCACGGAGGACTTTTAAGTACAATTGAATCGATTTATTATGCAGTTCCCATAATCGGCTTTCCATTGTTTGGAGATCAAAACTTTAATATGAGAAATTATGAGAACAAAAAAATTGCCATCACATTGAATTATGACAGTTTCACGGAAGAGCAACTTGACGGCGCTTTGAATAAAATTTTGAAGAATCCCGAGATGAGGTAAAAATCATAGTTCCTTTATATTGTCTTCGACAAATGAAAATTGGGTCAAACATTATACTCTTTTTATCTCTCGAATTCAAATTTCTTTTCGAAAAATAATCGGAATATAATAGAATCTATCTTAATGAAATAATTTAATTATAAATATAATTATAAATATTATAATTATGAATATTATGATTATAAATATTATATTTATGAATATTATGATTATAAATATTATATTTATGAATATTATAATTATAAATATAATTATAATTTTTTTTTTGCTTACGATGTGAAAATATTATAAATGATAAAATTGATGAATAATAATTGTTTAGGAATAACATTGAGAAATTATCAAAGCTCTACAAGGATCGACCGATGACACCGCAGGACACAGTTGCATTTTGGGTCGAATATGTCTTACGTCATGGACCAGTGTTACGCTCGCCAGCAGTCAATTTATCTTGGTGGCAAGTTGAATTATTAGATGTGTACGGTTTCATTTTACTCATCCTTTTGCTCTCTCTATTCGTTATTCTATCATTAATAAGGATTTTAATCAAGTGTATTTTCCCTTCCAACAACAAAGCAAATAGTGAAGCGCTTCGTTCAAAGAAAGTCAAATAGACTATTAGTTTCAACAAACAAACAAAAAATTAACGAAACATTTTCCTTACATTTTTTGTAAATAAAAAATCTCCATTGTATATTATTTTTACCAACTTTAGAAAATAAATATAATAATTAATATGAAATTATAATTTTTCTCTCGAATATAAAGAAATTTGTTTCATCAAAGTATTTCCTATTATGAAAAAAATTTTTTTTTTATATTTATATATTAATTTTGTATATTTATTTATAATTTGAAATTGTCTGATTGTAAAAAATGGAAATAAAATTTAAAAAGCATGTAAAGAGTTATGTAAAATAAAGATTATAGATGATAAAAAAAATATTTATAGAATTTTTTGTTCGCTGCTTGAAAAAATGTCTTTTTAGAAAAATTTATATATGATTTATATGAAGAGAGACGTATAGATTTTTAAATCCTCATATATTGGAAATTTTGCATCAAAAGGACCACAAGCATAGTGCCTGAGGTTGTTTATAAAAAAATATAGTATGATATTTTTCCATATGGAAAGATAATATCCTTCTTTTATTATATATATAGGAGAAACGAAACATATTATCAATTCTACTTAGACGAGAATATTATTTTGAAATTTCATTTTTCCATGCATTGCACTTAGTCAATATAGAAAAGTAAATTGAACAAACAAAATTTGTACACTACTATATTTACGTTGTATGGAAACTTTTTTGCAAAGATAATTTAGTTTTATCAAATGCATCATAAAAGTTTAATTCTTCATTATATATTGACAAAAAGAAATTTCTTATGGAAAACAATTTAATCGAAAACAAAATTGAATAAAATCATTTCATTTTGACAGATTCATTATGTCTCCCATTATTTTATTTTAAACTTTGAAGTGATAATCTAATTATTATAATAATTAATAACAATTAATTAACAATTATTAAAATAATTAATAACAATTAATTACCAATTATTAAAATAATTAATTAAAAAATTTCCATTGTTGTACTATTTTTACATAAATAGTAGTTCATAATCGACGTATGTATTATTTAATAATTACTTCATCAGTTATGATAATGGAATATTGATTCAACTCTATTGAGTTATTATTTATTTAACAAAATTTACTCTTATCATAGTCTGCATGGAAAAATATTATTATAAAATACTAGAGTATTCATTGTTGATTTTTTTATTCCCCTTTTTCTATAAATATGTTAGTTGATTTTACTCGACTATTAATTCTCCGAAGAGCGTGCAATATAAATCATTGAAATACGTCTGATATGCACGAGAGAAGATGAATGTTCATTTATGGAAAATGAAGTATGCAAGTTGTTACATTGTTGGACGTGTATATAGCTAAATTTGTTTCCTTATTTAACATATTTATTTCATATTTTGCATTATTCAATTCTGATAAGTAAATATTGATAAAATAAAACGTAATACTTTAATCAATATGCAAAAAAAAAAATGTTTATTTAAAAAACAAAATTTAAATGGAAGCTTCCTCTACTTTACTGCTTCAATGAAATTTTCTTCAGTCAACAAACAAATTCCCATTAAAATTTATAATCATCTATCGGTAAAATTTGATCCAAATATGAGAGAAATTTTCATAATATAAACAAATTAAGAGCGTTATTGAAACAAATTTATATTAATATTCGACAGTAAAAACAGAAAACAAACAGTTTCGTTTATTTTAAAGCAAAACTGTAATTATTTCTTGTCCACGACAGCGGAGAAAAAAAATTGATTTTAAAATTTAATAATTTAATTTTAAGTAAATTTATATATTTATTAAATTTAATAATTTAATTTTCATTGAGTGAGAGGAAGGGGGGTATTTCTTTGAAATATTTCAAGACTGTCGAAATGGATATTTGTTACATATAAATTTAGAACATAAAAATTACCATATTATATTATTATAATATTAATTAGTAAAAAAATAAAAATTCTAACCTGGTATTGTGATTTCTTCATTTTTGATGAATTCTGTGCAGGCTTGTTTTCGTTCGAAAATAATTCGTTGCAGATCATCCTCGTGAAAAGTGGAAGCAGCTGTGTTATTTGCAGGCATCTGAAAAAAAACCATATAATTAAATTAATTTAAAGGAAAAATTTTATATATATATATATATATAATTAAATAATTTAACTATAATTAAATTTATAGGCATTAATATATTATTGTAATAATTAATAATATTATAACTATTATAATAATTATATTATATATTATCATAATTATTTATTGTTTATAATATCGCAGGTTATGTGTAATTAATCTATATCACCGTGAAACTAATTTGCAATTTGTGGTTTAATTAGCAAAATGTCAATAATAAAAGTAAGAATTTTTTTCTAAATGTAAAATTTCGATATAAAATTAAATTAAAAAAAAATAGATAAAATAAAATGAAACAAAATGAATTTTGTCAGAGGTGGATTTTGTGATTAGAGAAGTAGCAGCAATTTCTTAGAAAACTGCGCGCTAAAGCTTAGGGAAACTTTATACAGGCACTTACATATGTCAGGGCAAAGAGTCAGTAGTAGTTGTCGAAGTTTGTGAACCGAGTTGTAAAGCACCAGAGTAGCAAGTTGCTTTCAATATTGTATTTCCAACAGGAGAAATCAGTTATTGAGAAATTGATGTGCACAATTTAAATTGTTATATATACATAGACATAGGTTAATTAAATTACGATTAAATTTCAATCCTTATCTATACGACAATATTCGTTAATATAAATTAAATTTCACTGAAAACTCGAGTAATATAGAAAATACTATAATGAACTTTGTCTGTGGAAAATTGAAACTCTCGATATATACATAAAAACAGCATCAAGTTCCTCTCCTGTTATATACCGATATTAATATTATTTTCTAGTCAAACAACTGATATTCACTTTCAAAATTTTACATGAAAAATATTTACTGGTATAATAAAATAATAAATAAATAGTTAAGCAATTTTTCATTTACTTTTCCCAGGATAAATTTTTCCTTTTCAAATTCATTCTCTACTTGCTTTGTTAAAAATTAAGTTCAATCGATTTTTCCATTTTATCTCACTGACCACTCAATTGGATTAAAAATAATGGTAATTTGGTTTAAAAAATTAAGGTAAATTCTCCTTTTTTTTCTTTATATCTACTAAGGAATTATTCTTCTTTTTTTCTCTTAAAGAAACTTTAAACTCTTGCATGTAAGGTTCGTACTTGTCACGCAAACTACATAAAAATGAACATTTAATAGCCATCTGCTGGTAAGATGGTCCATTGTTAGTGAATGTCGCTTACATTACCATACCAATACACCTTTGAATCGATATTAACAATATACAATAACACGTGTTTGCTGATGTGAAAATTTTCTATATATTCAAATAATTAACATAATTTATTTTTCCAGCTATTTAAGTATATGTGTAATTGTAATATGTAACAGTTGAAGTTAATAATAACAAACTTTCATTTAGAAACATTAGAAAAATATTTTTTTTAAATAAAATATTTCTGACTTATTTTTTTAATTTTTTTTTCATCAAAAAGAAAAAATTAACATCTTTTATCCTTTGAAGAATTATAAAAAAATTCCCCACACTCAAATTATTTAAATATTAAAATTAATTCCTATTAATTATATTGCATCCAGTAAATTTATTGATTTCTTTTTCATTATGCAATCCGTTTTCCAATTTAAAGTGCGCTTTATTTCATTATTTGCTTCCCTGTCAGAAAGTCCTGCATTCAATCTCACCCCCCCCCCCCCCCAATCCCATTCCTCTCTCTCTCTCTCTCACTATATATATTTCTCTGTTTAAAGAATTAGATGAATAAAACTGAAAACCCAAAGAAGGTAAATACTCATTTTTTAAAAATATTTTTTCATCATTAAACATTTTAAGATATTTAACTATTAAAACTATATTATATATTAATGGAAAAACTGTGTAAATTTAAATAAAAAAAAAAATTTTTTCTACATATTCAATTATTTACATATTTTCAATGGGAATTTTTCAACGACTAGGTTTTCTTTTTTTTTCTTCTTGTTTTTAGAAAGCAATTTTCGTATAAAAATGTCATAAATCTTAATTCTAAACGTTTTTATCTAAGACAGAAAAGCCATTTCTCTTTATCTAACGAAAAATAGTTATCAAATTTTTACACTGTATCTTTACGACCCAAAGTTAAAGAGATTTCACTCAATTTTTTTTACGATTGGCAATAAAACTTATACGGTAATCAATAGGAAAAAGACATTTGAATGACGTGAAAAATAGTATATATAATATTTGTTAAATTGCGACTAAATTTGATGTTAATTACATTGAAGATTAATTAAAGAATTTCGCAATTCTATTTTCATTAATATTTTTGAGGGATTATAAAAAAAATAATTACAAATTATTATTATTATTATTATTATTATTATTATTCTTATTATTACTGTGTGTTATTATTATAATTATTATTTTTCGTTATAAATATTATTAATAATTAGTAATAATAAAATTAGTAATAATAAAAAATGATTTAAATAATTCAAGTTTGTTTTGAATCGAAATAATGAATTTCCAAGCCGTTAATTCAGATTAAAAAGGGGTTTAAGAAATTCGGTCACGAGAAAAATGTTATAAGTTAATTTAAAATTATTTGCAAATCCTTTAAGCAATTTTGGACATTGTTTAAGATGCGATGCTTCCATGAAACTTGTGTAATATTCTGTTTATTCATAATCCTAGGAAATAAACCAAAACTTGAGCTTTTGTCTGCGTACATTAATCTTTATGAATTTCTCGTTAAAGTTCAACACACTTTCTACAGAATCTACATACAATGAGGCATTTTTTTTTCTCATAAATTCATTAAATTTCAAATTTAATTGAGTTACACAAAATTCTCCATTTAATTATTTATCTGAAAAAACAAGAATAATAATAATAATAATAATAATAATAATTATTATTATTATTATTATAAATTTTTGTAGTTTATTTTCTCCTTTAAATTATTTATTTTATGGAAATAAAATATTTTTTATTTTCCTGGATAGTAAAATATTTGATAATTATATATTTTAAAACGTACAATGCCGCAAAAGCGATGTTAGCTTTATCAAGCATAAGATGAGAACAATGTCATGGCTCATTAAGAAAATCATCAGTAAGTATGCTTTTAACACATCAGTGAACAATAGTTCACTGCTATATATGTATATTTACGAGAAATGCGCATATATATTCACAGAGCCAGAATCGCATAAAATAACAAAATAAAATATTTCTCTATGAAAAAATAAAAAATTTACATTTACTAAATAAACAAGATAAATAAATATAAACAACACATGAAAAAATAAAAGCAATACAATATTCAAAAACAAGCATTTTAAGAAAATAAAAGTAAAACAAAAAATAAACACAAAGAGGAACGATAAAAAAAAGTAAAAAACAATCAATGGCAAAAAATTATCATATAAAATGCATAAATTCTAATAAAAAAAAACAGTGACATTTAAATAGAAGAAATTTTTTAGAATTAAGGACAAAGCATCTCTAGAGAAAAAAAAATTTATAAAAAACCAATAAACACACAGAAAGGTAATTTCCTCTTAGCAATTCCCTAAGGTAACTTCTACTTTTGCATACGAAATTATCAAAAGCAAAGAAACTTTCTCGTACGGAACGTTTAATATGAACAAAAATTCGAAAAACTTTTTCCCTATATAGAAATAAAAGAAATAACATAAAAATTAAAAAAAACTGGACAATTTTTAAAAGAGACGAAAAAAAAGAAGAGAAATATAAATATATAATATATGTAGAATGTGAGACGGGAAAAAAAATAAGGAAATTGTTATATAAAGTTCGAAAATCTTTCTGGTTTCCAGTGTGATTGAATTCATTCATACTTCAACTCTAGAGAGAAAAATTCTTCTAAAGTAAAGCGCGATCACTTTGTGAACTAAATAATAACTTCAGTGCTTCTGCTCCGAATTTTTTTCTTTCTATATAAAAGTAGTAATATATATAAATGTATATATATATAGGTAAAAGGGAACTAAAATTCAACGAGCTCGCTCACTTAGATTGAGGTTTTTATTGAATACCATCCTTTAAAGAAACGTGAAAAAAGATCCTGGGGACAATAAATGGAAAATGATCGCCGACACGATCCTAAACTCTTGGGAATTGAACTTTTAGTTCCTCCTGATTTGAAATCTCTCAAGCATAAGAAATAACAATTAAAAGTTCTATATTCAAAAAGTCTCGGTGGAATCTCTCACATTTAACCAAAACTTGACTTTTTATCTTATACTTGAAAAATTATTTTTCCCCTGTCAATTTGCTTTACACCAAATTTATCTTATTCCAATTTCCAAAACGGTATTTTCTATATAAACATAGAAAAACACATAATTTGTATATACAATAAATAACAATGATAAATAATTTCAGTGACAAATAAGTGAATAGCAATTTTACAAAACACAAAATCTTACCTAAAAACTTGTCAACCAGGTTCGAACATAACCTCGAAACTTTTCTTGACAATCAAACTAATACATTCTTTAACAATTAACACTTGCATTATCGTTTTTTACTTTTTAAAAATGGAAAAAAGAATCTAAGAAATTATTCGTCAAACATAACCTTCAAATATTATGATCGCGTCATCGAGATTGTTTGGAAACTTTTCTCTTGCTTTTTATCGAAACGATTGAAACAATCAATTACACGATTACTTCTACTCTAATTCACTGTGAAAATACTTGCAGAAAGTAGAAAAAGCAGAGTAAATTGCAAATAAATAGCACAATTTCTACGCGATAAACTAACATTTTTGAGCGCCAAATGCAGAATGAGAAACAAACAAATATGGCGTCGTTTGTAGAGTTGTTGGATAAAATTCATACAAGAGGGTGCCACTGTTCAGCGCGAAATATGAAATTCTCGATGTTCAATTCATTCGTTAAATGTATTTTTACTAACAATTATAACAACCAAAGATCAAAATTTATTTATTTGATATTACTTAGAATAATTGTCACGAGAATATAAAGTTATAACGTTGAAAAAAGTTAAAGTATCATATTTGTTTCTTTGATTCTATATTAGAAATTTCATAAACAGCGCCACAGTAGTACCAACCACAAATAGTGAAAGTTTTTGTAATTTTTTGTAATTACTCAAGAGATGGCGCTATAGTGCTTCAATTGCCGCGAAATCATAACGTCTTTTCAGTTTCCTTTTAACGGTTAAATTATCCCTTTATTTTTGTGTCATACTTCGTTTTTTTTTCAATTCTAAGTTAGTTGTTTTATACATATTCGGTAATATTTTACTCGTGAACGTGTGTAGAAGTAATAGTGCAATTATTTTTATATGCAACAAAAAGAAATTTTCTAACGAACGTCGAAAATGATCAAAAGTTGAAAAGTTAGGTTATGTTTGCACAACAATTCTTTTAGAATGACTTTATAATTCTATTTTGTTGAATTATACAACTACGTGTATTGCAAAGAACAAAATGGTTATATTTGAACCTAATTATCATAATTTTTGGGTAAGAATCTATATTTATTAATATTATAATTTCTACTGTAACTTGCAATTTTTCCACTTGTTTTCTGCTTCATATTTTGATAATTTTGAAATTTTAATACTAAATCAATTATAAATTGATCAAAAAAAATTTCTTTAATAATTAAAAAAATTGTATTTATATTTATCTTATATAACGTATAAGAAAGAAAATATTTTAACCGATGAATTTTTTTAAAAAACGTTTTTTGAACATTAAAAAAACAATTTACTGGGTAATATTATTAAACTAATAGACAATAAAGATATACAAGTAACATGAGCAATTTTGTAACGAAAGATTATAATTAAAATCTTATTTCCATTTGAGAATCTAATTAACATTGAATACAAAAGCTTTGGCAACAAAGTAGCAGCTTTGATAGGGATATTTCTGCAGGAAAAACTTCTTTCATATGAATTTTCTTTACATTTTACCACTGTATTAATTAAAAATTTCATTTTCAAAAACTAATTTTTTTTTTTTTTATTATTAAACTGACTCTCTTAACGAAAAGTTTTGCGATTAGCCATCAGAATTATCTTTAAAAGCATCTTCGTGACAGATCGTTTAAAATGCAAAAAACTTTCAAATAATACGATCGCTTAATATTATTATATAGTTAAGCGTACTTTTCAAAGATGCTACATAGCAAATTATCCATTATTTAATTAAAAAACTTAGTAGACAAAGATAATTTTTATCAATTTGGAAACTTTATCGCTTTATGTCCTTATAATTTAAAGAAACTTAAATACGTTATTTATTTTTTAATAGAATTCCTTTTTTAGTAAAAAAAAAGTAAAAATAATTTTCTTCATATGCCAAAAAAAATCTAATTTAAGAATAAATCCAATAAATAAATGATTAAAAAAAGGAAACGAAAAATTCCAATCGTTATTGTTATAAATCTTGGAAAATTCAACGTCAATAAATTTTTACCGCTTTTTCTTTACACATCGCTTACAATTAAAATTCAATTTTAAAAAATGTCATTGTCATTTATTTTTGCAAGACAAATTTACTGGCAAATTGCGTGGTCTAAAGAATTTTATTGCGCCTGGAGTGCAATGTGAAAAATGAGTTCGTCGAAAATATAATTGTGAAAATGTGTATAAGAGAAAATCTTCTAGATGAGAAATCATAGAGATCCGTGTGTGCTATATATAATTCAAGTTCTTAGAGCATTTCAGGAATATATGAGAGACATTCGTTTTCTGAAGAAAACGCATTTTCTCTCTCTCTCTATAGAGAAAAAAAAATTAAAAAAAAAATCCGCACTGTATCTGACGTGTCTCTTGTCACGTGTCTCAAAAAGCATTACGGCTACAAATGAATAGCGCTAGTAACCTTGTCACGTAAATATTTCATTCAAACCGCATTAAATTTATTGTCAACAAAGTGCAAAAGTTGTAACATTGAAAATTGCGCGCATTATTCGATAAATATTTTTCAATTCTATACTATCTTAAAAGAAAAAGAAAACATGATTTTCTAAAAACAAAAAGGAACAAATAAAATTCAAGATTTATAAATTTTCAGTAGTAAAGGTCTCGTGTATAGTCTGACAGACCAAGTGGAGTATAAATTCAACTTAACTTCTCACTTGGATCCTCCTTGAAACAATTCAATTTCAAGAATATTAAATTCTACATTTTTTTTTAAACTTTTATTACTAAATCAAATATTATCCGCACTTAAAAATTAATAATTTATATTTTATTTTTCTCGCGAATTTTGAAATTTATCCCATATTTAACTTTAGATTTCTGTTTTCTTTTTTTTGAATATTTTAAAGAGACTAGCAAAAAAAAAGAGATAAATAAAATAAACAATAAAGTCATAGGTTTTTATAGGCTCTCGAACGCTTTCCAATCATCGAAAAAACTTTATATTTTTCAAGGAGAAAGAAAATTCGTTTTAGAAGAGAGGAAAGCGTCCACTTTAGTGTTTCAAAGTGATGACACAAAAGTTTTGAACGTTCAACTGAGCGAAAAAAAAATTTTCTTAAAAAAAAAAAGTTTCTATTAGAAACTCATCAAATCTAT
>JUFY01028734.1:0-17063 GCA_001855655.1 Leptopilina clavipes | reverse complement strand
AAATATAAATAATTATTTTTAAAAATTTTTATTTATTATTTAATTTTGTTTAAAAAAAGAAAGTCTTCTTTTAATGAAAAGAAACAAAATAATAAAAAGAAAAGTTCGAAAAATTGAAAAATACAATTGAAAGATTGGAAGAAACGAGAAATTATAAGATAAGAATAGAATGAAAATAACATTTTCATAGAAAGAGTGAATGAGACTGATAAAAAGGTATGCAATAGAAGAAAGGGAGATGGGTAGAATAAGGAAATAAGGTGGGGGATGTCGATGACCGTTATGTAGTTTGTCCACGGCGTTCTGAACTTGTACCTGGCCACATGGTTTCAAGGTCTGACAATCTCAATGAATCCTAGCACCGTTTAGTTTTGTCTCTTAAAAAAACATTTATAAGTTCACGGTCACTATGTCATATTTTCATCGCAATGATAAATTCCCCTTGTTTGTGATAAAAAAAATAAATAGTCAAGTGTTTCTCAAAATTTTTTAAGTGCTCCAAAAATTGTGTCTCATTTGGATTATTTCAATATACAAAAAGCAGCAGGTATTTCACTCACAAAAAAATAAATAAAAAATATAGTAAATTTATTATAAATTAAATAATTAATAAAATAATTAATAAAATAATAACTAATCTTCTTTCCCTTTTGTTATTTTGTTTCTTTTCATTGAAAAAAGAATTTTTTTGTTTTACCTTTTTCTGATTTATTATATATAATTTTTTTAAAAAAGAATTTTTATATTTGGTTCCATAATTAATTATTTCCCCTAATCGCTTGTTTTAAATTTCCAATCAGTTTACATATTTAAAAATATAAAAAAAAATTTTTAAACACTTATAAATTTAAATAGGTGAAATAAATAAATTAATAAATAGAACAATAAATTGTAATAATAAAGAAAATAATAAAAAGAAAAATAAATATGAAGAACTAATCAAGTAACTAAATAAATATATAATTAATTACCCCCAAAAGAAATAATAACATTAAAAAATTATTTAACAAAAAAATATATATTCATCTCCAACTAAATCAAATTTGAAAAAATTATAGACTTGTAAAAATAAATAATTAATAATATTCAAGCCCCGGGTATTATTTAAATAAATAAATAATTAAATAAATAAATGCAATAAATAATTGTAATAAAATGTTAAAATAACATTTGTCAATAATAGTGAAAATTACAAATATTACCAATATTATGAAAGAGATGAAACAGAAAATTAAAAAGAAAAAAATTACCAATAGTGAAACATGGAAAAAAAATTATGAATTTATTGCATGTGTTTGGTTGTATATGCACAATATGAAAAGTTGCCCCCCTTACATACTAATTCACTTCTTTGGTATGTTTATTTAAATATTCTAACCATACAATCTGCTTCTAGAGAAAGTCTTTTTTTTTATTTACACATAATTTTAAAAGTGTGAAATTAAAAAAAAAATTTTTCCCTTTTGTTTGTAAAAATTTGCAAAATTAACTTTTGCTTCAATTCATATGTATATATTTTGTATCGTAAAAGCGATACTTATTTAGTTTCACCATGCCAGAGAGATGAGAAATGTTGGGCGAGGTACAAGTTGAAGATTCTAGAATCAATGCACTTGCACGTGTGTATTCCATACACTTTCTTGTGTGCTCCTTTTTCCCTCTAACTTCATATGTGAAATTTATTAATCACTTGTGTTTAAAAAAAAATTTTTTTTTAATTTTTAAATAAACTGATTAAAAATTTAAAACACTGAGAAATATTTTAATGAGAATTTTTTACATTTTGAAAAATAAATATTGGAGAATTAAATTTTAAAACATTTTAAAATACAAATAATTGACAAGTTTCAAGAATTTATTAATTCATTTATTAACTATAATAATCGTTGTTATTATTATTAAATTAATTAAATATATAATTAAATTAATTAACAGTTTAATTAAGAAAGAATCTAATTTTTGATTGAAGACGTTCCTGCGGTACCTTTAGAGATCATGTAAAGAAAATTTCACTTATTGACTTTCACTTCAAAAAATTTTTTTTCCTCTCATTATCGTTAATTTTAAAAGTTGAAAATACTTAAATAAATAAACTTTCATTACTCTCGCAAAGTTATACAAGAAAATTTAATTTTTCAATTTTTTTAAATCCAACAAAATCCAGATCAATTGATCTGAGATTCAGTGAAAAGAACAAAAAAAAATTGTTAACTTCAGTTGAGAAAAAATGCATTTCTTCTTTTTTGTTTCGCAGCTTTTTTTTCTTAATTTTTTCTATTTCTTTTTCAGCTTTTTGTGGGTTTAATTAATAATTGAAATTGAATTCTCTTTTTTTTTAAATTATAGACAATCTTTTTATGGATTAATTTTTATCTCGATTTTTATTACCTATTTATTGAAAATAATACATCGATAATTATGCATAAAGTCTGAGGATATTGCGTTTTAGACATGAGAGACGACAATGGTAACATAAAATTACCTAATCGCAGAAAGTTTCACATTTCAATTTCTATTCATGTCTCGTATGCATTACGGTTTCCTGACCACGTGGAGCATTCTAAGGTTATAGGATTGCAATCAAATTACTTACGTGACAGAGTCAAGGTATCACTACCTTTTTTTTCTGAAGAATCTTCACATTATTAACTAAACTTCAATAATCCCCAATTTTCCAAAATCGATAAAAAATATTTCTAAAGGAAAAAAAAAATTTTTTTAAATTCTTTCTAAAATCAATAAAAATTTTTGCCAATTCAATAAAAATTTATTCCAAATTGAAAAAATTAAGTTTATAAATCAATAAAAAAAAAATATTTTCAAAAAAATTCGAAAAAGGGTATTTTTAAAATCAATGAAAATAATAGTTAAAGATAGAATGTTTTTTTTCATAAATAACGAAAATTCTCAAAAGAGAACCCTCTTTTTTTTAGTGAAAAAATAAATATGAATAGGAACTTTGTACGTTTTCTGATTCTATACTGATAAGATTTGTCAGAATTTTACGACCGCCAATTTTTTTTTTTTTTTTTCAAGCAGAGAGAGAAAAGAAGTCTCGAATACACAATGTGGAAGAAAGCTTTCAATACATTCTTGCCCCTCTCCCTTATTTCATTTTAAAGAGAATGACAAACTATGAAAATCATTCAAAATAAAACAGTCGAAGAGTCAACTACACCAAAGTCTATATTTAAAATCATTTTCTCTCTGATGTGAGTTTTTTTCTCACTTTAAAAATCACATTTTTATTAATTATAACAATCATCAGTGACAAATTTTCGTCTTGCAACAAAAAAGTTTTTAAAAATTAAAATTTTTTTAAAATAACAAACATAATTATCACCACGTGCTTATAATTATATTATATAATTATATTATTGTCCACTTATAATTATAATTTTAATTTAATAATAATAATAATAATTTTTTCGGCAGGAGGTGAAAATAAAAAAAAATAATAATAACAGTAATAAAAATAATAATAATAAAATAATTATAATTTGTTACTACACATAACTAGTGCAATTGTCAAGTGAATTAAATAAATATAAATTTTTCTAATTTTAATTATTAATTTCTTTAATTAAATTTTACTTTTTAAACAATTTCAACTGCGCCAATGTTAGAAAATTATTATTTAATAATTAATTCGATTCTACTTGTAAAATTATAGGAGAAAATTTGTATTTTAGGATAAAGTGCAATTTCATCATCAGTGGAGAGTAAAAAATTACCACCGAGTTAATATTGGAAAAATCATCATCATGGGTATTGAAGACGTTTTCTCAGGTGTCGTTAGTTCAGCCACTGGAAGCTTATCATGGTTTTTTCCCACATTAGCTGCAGCAATTGTCTACTTTCAATATGAAATTATGGATCCCGAATCAAGACCAATCGATATTCCCTCGGAATTATTACTACCCTCTTACGATTTCATTGTCGTAGGCTCCGGTTCAGCAGGTACTTTAATAGAATTTATTATATCTCACCATAAAATTTCTCTATTTAAAGAAAGAAAATACTAAACCATCCGCCAAATTCTTCTTCAAAAGTAAATTAATTTTAATTAATTAATTATTAAATTAATAAAATTAAAATAAAAAAACATTTTCAAGGTGCTGTTGTGGCAAGTCGTCTATCAGAAATGGAAAACTGGAATGTTTTACTATTGGAAGCTGGTGGAGATGAAACAGAAATTTCTGATGTTCCTTTACTCGCAGGATATTTACAACTGAGTCAATTGGACTGGATGTATAAAACAGAACCTCAAGGGGACGCTTGCTTAGGTAATTTTTATTTTGAAAGAAAAAATTTGTACCAAATTACAGTTTACTGGGTCTGGATGACCGTGTTTTAGGAGAGGGGGGTGTACGAGCCAATAGGGTCCCATTGTGGTCACTTCATGAAGCTTGAAACTCTTAACTCTTTTACCGACACTAGATAAAAACAGAAAATCTTTCCTGTCGGTAATTCAGAAATCTAACTTAAAATTTTGTTGCCAAATTAGGGGGAAAATATCAGAGGCGTCTAGTTTAGACAGTAAATAATAGAATGACAGAAAAAAAATTGATAGTTTGAGCAATAATGCACGAGAATTCTAGCGGAATACTCTAAACTGAATTGCATAAATATCGAACCAATTTATTGATTTCTATTTTCTTCATTGATATTTCTATTTTCCCAGCAATGGAAAACAGTCGCTGCAACTGGCCCCGTGGGAAAGTCATCGGCGGAAGCAGTGTCCTCAACTACATGCTCTACCTCCGTGGCAACAAAAAGGACTACGATCTGTGGGAGGAACAAGGTAATCCAGGCTGGGGCTCAAAGGACGCGCTCTACTATTTCAAAAAATCGGAGGACAATTTAAATCCATATTTGGCGCAAACCCCGTACCATTCAACCGGAGGTTATCTGACCGTTCAGGAAGCACCCTGGCATACACCACTTGCGGCCGCATTTGTCGAAGCTGGTCGCGACATGGGCTATGACAATCGCGACATTAATGGCGAGAAGCAAACCGGCTTTATGATAGCACAAGGCACAATTCGAAGAGGAAGTCGTTGCTCAACAGCTAAAGCATTCCTACGTCCAGCTCGATTACGCAAAAATCTACACATCGCGATGAATTCCCTAGTGACCAAAGTCCTCATTGATCCCACCAGTAAACGTGCCTACGGTGTGGAATTTGTCCGCGAGGAGCAGGTCTATCGAATTCGTGCAAAAAAAGAAGTGATACTCTCAGGCGGTGCCATTAATTCACCACAATTATTAATGCTCTCGGGAATTGGACCCCAGGATGATCTCACTAGACTTGGAATTCCCGTCATTCAAAATCTCCCCGTTGGACTCAATCTTCAGGATCACGTGGGTCTGGGTGGTTTGACCTTCATGGTAAATCAGGAAGTATCAATGGTTGAGAACAGACTTCACAATGCTCAGTCGGTATTGCAGTACGCCATTTTCGGAACTGGTCCCTTAACCGTTTTGGGTGGTGTTGAGGGTCTTGCGTTTGTAAACACCAAGTATGCGAATGCTAGCGACGATTTTCCCGACATTGAACTACATTTTATTTCCGGTTCGACAAATTCCGACGGTGGTAAACAAATCCGAAAGGTTCATGGATTGACACGCAAATTTTACGATTCTGTTTTTGGAAAACTCAACAATAAAGACGCTTGGAGTGTTATTCCGATGTTGCTCCGACCGAAAAGCAAGGGAATGATTAAACTCAGGAGTAAAAATCCTTACGATCATCCAATGATTTATCCGAATTACTTCAAGGAACCGGAGGATTTGGCAACATTGGTGGAGGGTGTTAAGATTGCCGTGGCCCTCAGTAGGACGGCTTCGTTTCGAAAATACGGAAGTGAATTGAATCCGGCACCATTTCCTGGATGCTCACACATTCCATTGTACACTGATCCATATTGGGAGTGTATGATAAGGCATTATTCGGCAACGATTTATCATCCGGTGGGCACTTGTAAAATGGGTCCATACTGGGATACGGAAGCTGTAGTTGATCCTCAACTAAAAGTTTATGGAGTGACGGGTCTAAGGGTTATTGACGCTTCCATTATGCCAAATCAAATCAGTGGCAATACGAACGCTCCGACAATTATGGTCGGCGAGAAAGGTGCGGACATGATCAAGCAATATTGGTTGCAAAAGAGAACAAACAGAGGCTGATGGAAATTAATTCCATTTGGAATTTTTCAATTTTTCTCCCCTTCGGATTCAAATTCACAGAAAACATTCCAATTCTTAAGGTCATGGTAAAGTCCAAAGTCGTTGCGATTTTTCCATTGCAGCTCAATGGAAAAATCTTAACGACTTTGACATGCCCTTAATTGAAAGAAAAATTTCTCCCTAAGTGATTAAGAATTTCTTTTTACAATTAATTTAATTATTTATTACACAAACCAGTGAATCTATTAATTATTAATTTCTTCGAAAGGTAAATAATTGGATGATGGCAAAATAGAGAACAATAATAATAATAATACAAATGAGGAACAAATAACTATAAGGAATTGCCAAAAAAAAATTTTAATTCGAATAAAACTGAAAATGATTGTGTGTGTAATTTATGTTAAACGTCAGAGCATATGTGAATAGATTATTTTTATTTCTTGGAAATAATAATAAGACTACGTTTGTATATAAATTTATCAAAAGACTAATTTTAAATGTTTTTCTAATTTGTACATACATTTTTTTTTTTTATCAAATATATGTAAATATGAAATATGAATGTGAAAAGTTTCGTTCCTTCACACTTTAATGAAATTATGACAGATAGCGATTAGGTCAAATTAAATTTGGTTTAAATAATTAATCAGGTCAAATGGAAATTATTCTAATAAGAAATTATAAGAAAATGTCAATTAGAGCTGATTGGAATTTGTTTAAACAACAATTAGGACAAACAATAATGTCAAATAAATTTTTAGGTCAAATAAAGAAGGAAGGAAGAATATAAACTTATTGAATATTAGGTCAAATAAAAATTCAACTAATGTAAAATAATAAAAAAATTTTATTAAGCCAAATAGAAGTCGGTTAAATAAGAATTATGTCAAACAATAATGTCAAATAAATTTTTGGTCAAATAAAGAAGGTAAAAAAAATCAAAATTGATTTAATATTAGGTCAAATAAAAATTGGATTAATGTAAAATAAATAGTAAAAAAATGTTGATTAAGGCAAATGGAAATTCGATTAAATGAGAATTAGGTCAAACAAGAAGGTTAAATAAATTTTAGATCAAATTAACAGTATATGTAGAACAAATATAAATAAATAAATTAAATATTAGGTCAAATAAAAATTATACTAATGGAAAATAATAACAAAAATGTTAATTAAGTTAAATAAGAATTAGGTCAAACAAGAAGGTTAAATAAATTTTAGATCAAATTAACAATATATGTAGAAGAAATATAAATAAATATATTAAATATTAGGTCAAATAAAAATTAGACTAATGGAAAATAATAACAAAAATGTTAATTAAGTCAAATAGAAGTCGGTTAAATAAGAATTAGGTCAAACAAGAATGTCAAATAAATTTAAGGTCAAATAAAGTGTTATATACAGAACAAATATTAAATATTAGGTCAAATAAAAATCAGACTAATGTAAAATAATAAAAAAATGTTAATTATGCTAAATAGAAATTCGGTTAAATAAGAATTAGGTCAAATAAACGTAGATAATATGAGAATTATTACAATTTTAGACCACATTGATTCCTTTTCTTAATTTTCAAATAGAACATTTTTGTACATTTAAAAAATTTTTGTTCAAACTAATGTTAAATATTTTTCCCAAACGTAAAAAAGAACCGGGTCTTACAAAATCAAAATTGTTTAAAAAAACATTTGCTTTCGTCATAATTCTACTTTATTATCGACATTGAAACTCGGTAAGAAAATTCTTACAAAAATTCAGTTCGACAATAAACAATAATAATAAGCAATATGCTGTAAAGTAATAAGAAACGTAATAAACACATCAGTCAACGTTCGGTTTTCTCATCATCAGTAATTTCTAATTTAATCTTCTTCAATTATTTAAACTTTTTCCCACCTAATTTCTCATAGTATTTTGAAATAAAATTCAATTGCCTTGTAAAATGTTTCTTTCGTTTATAAAAAAAAAATAAATAAATAAATAATTTAGAGGGACAAATATTAAATGAAGTAAAAAAATGAAATAAAAAAAAACAGAAAAATAACCAACTAAAAATGGTAATAACAACATTCTCAGTTTTTCGAATCGGTTTATCGATAATTCCGGAAGTGACATTCTTTATGTTTTTAAAATTCATGATAATTAACAATCGTCCAGATATAATTGACATTGAAAATCGAGTTCAAGCGATGCCATTAAGCAAAATGCAGTTAGTTTATGATTTCATAATAATTGGCAGTGGATCAGCTGGATCAGTTTTAGCAAATCGTTTAACGGAGGGAGGGGAAAATTGGACAGTTTTGATTTTGGAGGCTGGAGGTGATGAAACAATTCTTTCGGATGTACCATTAATTTTTCCAACTCTTCAATTAACAAATCTCGATTGGCAATTCAAAACTGTACCATCGTCCACCTATTGTTTGGGTATGAATGGAAGATCATGTAAATGGCCACGGGGCAAAGTTCTCGGTGGTAGTAGTGTCTTAAATGCAATGCTCTACGTACGGGGAAATAGACGCGATTACGATAATTGGCAAAATTTTGGAAATCCCAATTGGAATTATGAAAATGTCTTGTCGTATTTTAAAAAATCCGAGGACATAAAAATTCCCGAACTAATAAATTCGCCGTATCATCAAAAAGGCGGTTACTTGACAATTGAGAGATTTAATTATAAATCGCCAATTGCTAATTATTTTTTACAAGCTGGACAAGAAATGGGCTATGAAATATTGGATGTTAATGGAGAAAAACAAACTGGATTCACCTATTCGTGTGGAACTCTCAGGTAAATAAATTTCGTCACAGCAGATTTTGATTTTTCGTGATGTATCAAAATCTTGTTGAACATCTTTTTAATGGAAACAGAATTTTTTTCTCTATATTTAAAAGAAAGAATATTTTTTTTTTAGAAATGGTCTACGTTGCAGTACAGCGAAAGCTTTCTTGAGGCCAGCATCAAAACGAAAAAATCTTCACATTAGTACGCATTCATTGGTGCGAAAAATTTTGATCGATCCCAGAACAAAACGAGCGTATGGAATAATATTTGAACGAGAATTACAAAAATTCACTGTTTATGCTAATTTGGAAATTATTTTATCAGCTGGCACAATACAGACACCACAATTATTAATGTTGTCCGGTGTCGGTCCTAGGGATCATCTAATTAAAATGGGGATTCCATTAATTCACAATTCACCTGGTGTGGGTAGAAATTTACAAGATCACGTTGCAATTGGTGGTATTTCTTATTTGACAGATCCACCAATTGGCACGAATTTAGATGAATTGGGCTTTGTTTTGCCAAGATCATTAACATCCGACTCTGTGAGAGAATTTGCTCTCAATGGATCTGGACCATTGTACATGATACCGCAATGTGAAGCGATGGCGTTTATCAAAACAAAGTTAGTGGCATTTGCCAACAATTCTTAAACATTAAAAAAAAAAAAAAATGAAAAATTACAAAATTTTGAAATAATTTTTTAAGAACTAGATGATTATTTTTCTCCCAACATTTCTGGATTTATTATTTACATTTTAGAGTCAAAGCTCTGATTCTGACGAAACACCAGATTTAAATCCTTGTTAAAACTTTCAATAGTGACGATTTATAAATCACAACTTTCGAACTAGGCGTCAATATTCAACTTTACGGTCCTGAAGGCCTATGCGCGCGTCGCTTTATCTCGACGGTAATAGAAGTTGAGTTGAAATCGAATTCGTCAAAGTCGAGGGTTAACTCTGAAAGTTTTTGTTTGCATGATTAATATTAAAATTTTTTCAACACTTTTAGATAAATTTAAGAAAAAATATATTTTTCCCCTTTTATAGGTATGCGAATGCAACAGAAGATTATCCAGATTTACAATTATTTTTTTCTTCAGCTGCTGATAATACAGACGGTGGTTTATTTGGCAAAAGGGGATGTGGTCTAAATGATCAATTTTATGCGAGTATTTATGAAAATATTCTCTATAAAGACAGTTACACAGTTGTGCCATTACTTTTAAGACCAAAAAGTCGTGGTTACATTGAATTGCGAAGCAGAAATCCGAAAGATCATCCATTAATATATCCAAATTATTTTGCAGATCCACAAGATCTCACAGTTTTGGTAAATTAATTTTTTTTTAATTTTACAAAATCATAAACGAATTTTTTTTTTTATTTTTTGCCAAAAAACAGTTCTAAAAATCGAAATATCCACTTTTACAGATCGAGGGGACGAAATTTATTCAAAAAATGAGCGAAACGATGACAATGAGAACACTGAATTCGCGACTCAATGAAAATTTGATTCCAGAATGTTCGAAATTCAAGTTTTTATCGGAGGATTATTGGCGTTGTCACGCTCGATATTATACGATGACAATTTATCATCCCGTTGGCACGGCAAAAATGGGACCAGCAAATGATCCAGAAGCTGTTGTTGATTCAAAATTACGAGTCTACGGTGTATCTGGTTTGAGAGTCATTGATGCGTCAATAATGCCAACCATATGCAGTGGAAATACAAATGCACCAGTTATCATGATTGCTGAGAAAGGAGCTGACATGATACGTGATTATTGGAAGAATTTTTGAGCTTTGTCATCAACATCATCAACAGAGAAAGTTGAATCGAAAAGATAAAGGAGAAATCCGCAAATTTCCAATGTTAATCGGGGAATTCCTGGCATTTCATTATTATCAACTTCCGGTATAATGAAAGCTTTTAGAATAAGAAGAGACTTAAAATGAGGTAAAGAATATAATATGCAAAAACTAGTCAAGGTCAGGAGGGAAAGTTACTTGTGAAAAATGAATTCGATGAAAGGATGGTATTGAATATTGATGAAATAACACAATAAATAATTCAGCGATGTAAATTTTTTTCCTATATTAGAAAGCAATTATGTAAATGTAAATTTTTCTCACAATTCTATATATTACTTCTGGTAATTAAATTATAATTAATCGTTATTAATTTTATTTCGACAATTATACTCCTAAAAATTAATTCCATAAATCACTTCCTTAATAGAGTCAATTATAATTTGCAATTGCAATTGATAAAAAAGCGATAAATTTCCCAAAATAAAGTAAAAAAAAAAAAATTAAAAATAAAAGGAAAGTTAAAAATAAAAGTAAAAAACAAGAGATAAATAAAAAGAAAGTAAAAAAAAATAAATAGAAAGTACAAAAAAACGAATCGAACAGAAGTAAGTGAAAATTTTTTTTTTAAAGAAATTAAATTGAAATAAAAATTTCCTCGACCTTTGAACAAGAAAATTTGTATTTCCAAAGAATTCTAATATACATTGATTCAATATTGTCAAAAGTTATGAAAATCGTGAGTAGTGACTAATCATGATAAATAGGGAAAAATTAAAATATTTACAGCTGCATTATTGAATTTATCAATTTACGTCAGAAAAGTTTATTCGCATTAAAAATTAAATATTAATCATAATTCAATATTTATGTAAAGCATTATCACAAATTCTGTTGATGTCAAATTAAAAAAATAATGTCAAATTTTTTAAATAAATAAACTCAGCTAAAAGGTTATAAATTTAATTCAAAAAAATCATCCAATAAATGAACAAAAAAAAAAAAATAAAGAATTTGAAAAGAAAAAAAAATTCTTCCCGAGAAAAATTTTTGACGTCACACAAGATTAAATTCCCCAAACTCTCAGTCTTGTTATATTCGGCCCTGCCCACACGCAACGAGTGTCTAATTAGTTCGATAGCCCAACTTCATTTTAAAAAGGTCCATTCAGCAAAATGATCAAACTGAGGAGCGTCGTTTGACACGCGCGCGCACAAATATTCCTCTTCGAAACATACAAAAAGATAATAAAAAATAATTTTAATGTAAATTCTAGTATTTCAAATGTGATCTCATTTTATTATTGAAAAATAATTAGGTCATAGTGAATATATTGTGTTTCTAGTGGATATTAATATTATTTTAATTTTTTATATTAAATAAAAAACAAACGTCAACAGTTTCGATATTATAGGTAAAGAAAAGTCTTTTTTATTAATTTATTAAAAAATGTTTTTGAAGTGTTTAGAAAAATAATTAACCGATTTAACAAATTTATTAATCAATTTTATTTTTTATTTATTTAAGATCATAATAAAAATTTTTAAATTTTTATTCATCAATTCATTTTAAATTAAGTTTCTGTTTTTTATTTTATTATTTTTTTATTTTCCATTAAACTTTATTATATTATTTATAAATTTTATTATATTTTAAAAATTATATAAGTTTTTGTTTTTATTTATTTTTTTTATTAAAATTGATTAGATCATTTATAAATTTTACTTTAAAACTTAAATAAGTTTTTGTTTTCATTTTTTTATTAAACTTTATTACCTATATTATTTTTTTTAATTTTTACGATATTTTAAAAATTTGTCAACGAATTTTGTTAATTAATTTACTCTTCTAATTGCTTAATTCAAAACGAGTTGATTCATATTTCAATAAAAATAATAGTTTGTTAATTAATACTCTAAATGAAACGTAGCAATTTAAATGCAAAACCATTCTTTATAGTATTAGTTATATAATTAAAAGAATTATTGAGTCTAATTAAACATAATTTCACATAAAAATGATAATGTAAAACCAGCTAATTATTTTTCACGGAAGGAATTAAACAATAATTAATTGCGTTAAATTGTCTCAATTCTAGATTTCATCTCTTTGAAATAAAAAAATGAAAGTGCTTTTATTTCTCACTTGCATCATTCTTTATTTAATGTTGGTAAGTTCATTTCGCACACTTATTATATTGTATAATATTTGCAAAAAAAAAAACTTTTACTTCATATTTATAAAAAAAAAAATGAGACACATTTTCAATTTTTTTTAATATTACTTCCGGAAGTACGGAAATAAAAATTGTTTATAAATATTTTCCGGACAATTTTATTCGTGAAAGTTAATGATCAAAATTTATCAGGTGAATTTGACCGCAAAAATATCTATCATCTTTTTACAATAATAATTTCCGAGAGCTTGTATTGTGAAAGATATAAAAGTCGATTTATCATTATTTTATTTTTGCGGTTTATCAATATAATTAATTTGTTTGAACTTTTTTTTTTTTTTGTTTTATATTTTTCCGCAAAAAAAAAACATTATGATGAATTTTCTATTTTTATACAGTCAACTCTTCCAGTGAAGGGAGGATGTTGCCATTGTAATTTCAATGATACTGCATACATGGAAGAAGCTTGCGAGCATATCACTCCATTTATGACATTGGTGCAATCATTAATTATGTCGAGATGTGATATTTCAGAAGCATGCAAACGAGTCGGTTCTGATCAAGTGCCCGAAGATGAATGGTAAAAAATATTTATCTTTTAAAATAGTTTATTATAACTCCTTAGATTCAACTTTCTCTTCTTTTTAGAAATATTAAAAATTTAAATACATATTAATTAAATATTTAAATATTTAATACTTAACTAGGGAAAAGTAGAACCTAAGCGAACAATGAGAGCGACAAGGAAGTCTTGGTCTTTCTCTCTCACTCACTGTCCCCACTCCGGCGCTTGCGCATAGCGATTATGCGCAAAGCTGTGCGCAAGCGCTTGAGTGGGGGCAACGAGTGAGAGAGAAAGATCAAGACTTCCTTGTCACTCTCATTGTTCCCCAAATCGACGCATAGGCTCCGTACCTTACCTGCCAGTTAAATATGCGATGTATTTTGATTTAACTTCGAAAATTTTGCTCCAAAGCAACTACTAAAATGAAATGCAATATTTGTGATCAAAGAAACGTAAATTTTAGGTTCGATTTTATAATTGTCGGCGCAGGAGTGGCAGGACCAATTTTAGCAAGAAGACTGAGTGATCATGCTCCATGGAGGGTATTATTAGTCGAGGCAGGACCAGAGGAACCGTCTCTAACTGCAGTTCCGGGTTTAGCTTTCAATACGATAAACACTTCCCTAGATTGGAAATACATGACAGAACCTACGCAACCATATCCAACTGCCTGTTTGGGTAAATTCTAATTTTCCATCAATATCGAGAAAAAATATTGCTCCAAGTTTATTGGTAAAATTTTTTTTGTCAAAAATACAAAAAATATTTTGTGTTTCAGAAAATGGGGGCAAATGCGCCTGGCCTAGAGGTAAAATGGTCTCAGGAACGGGCGGAATGAACGGAATGATGTATGTCCGTGGACATCCGGAAATCTACAACAAATGGTCCCGAGCGGGAAATCCCGGTTGGTCGTACGAAGAAATTGAACACTATTTCGAGCGCGCTGAAAATCCAGTGAACACAAAATTAGTACAAGATGAAATTTTCAAAAAGACCCAAACCGGTGGTCCAATAAATATTGATCTCTTCTCCCATAAACCCGACTTTTCCGACGAACTATTGAAAGCCGCGAGAGAATTAGGCTACGAGACGGAAAGACTAAGAGCTTATAATCAAACAGGTTTTATAGTTGCTCCAATGATGACTGCAGGTGGTCTCAGAGGGACGACGTCAAAATTTTATCTAAGACCAGTTGCCGATAAGACGAATCTTCGCGTTCTGACAAATGCCCACGTCAGCAAAATTCTACTTAACAAATGGGATATGCGAGTAAATGGTGTTGAACTAATTGACAAAGAGGGCAAAAAAAGAATAATGAAAGCTGATAAGGAAATTATTCTAACGGCCGGTGCAATTGGTTCGCCACAATTGTTAATGTTGTCGGGAATTGGTCCAAAGGAGGATCTTCAAAAATTTGGTATCACCGTCTATCGGGATTTGCCGGTGGGAAAAATTCTACTCAATCACGTCTCAGTGGGAATTCCAATGAGTATCAAGGACGATCATTATGAGACAATGACAATAGAGGCTCTTAATCAGTATATTAAGGATAGAACTGGACCATTGTCAAGTACGGGACTTACGCAAGTTACTGCTTTCATGGAGAGTTCTTACGCTAGTCCTGGAATTTCCGATTTACAGGTGAATCTAAAACATCATTTTTCTCTTGTAGAGTTTTGTAACGTATTCAATGATTTTTAGGTATTCTTCGATGGATTTAGTTCGGGTTGTCCGGAAACGGGTCATAAATTCGAATGTCCAGATGGAAGGATCGGTAGTTGTCCGAATAGAAGGGAAATAGTGGCTCGACCAACGGTTGTCATTACCAAAAGTCGAGGATTTCTACAACTACGTTCTACCAATCCTCTAGATCATCCACTAATTTATCCAAATTATTTTACCAATGAAACCGATTTGAAAATCCTCATCGAAGGTATCAGAAAGGTGATTAAACTAATTAGTACGAAAGCAATGAGAAAATGGGAACTAAGACTGGAGCAGGAACCAAATAAACTTTGCTCGAGGTATATTCACTCATCAAAATAAATTTTAATAAAACAAAAAGTATTCTTTTTGTTTCAAAATTCAAATTCCAAGTGAATAAGAAAATGATTATTTTAGATACCACTTTAATACCGACGCTTATTGGGAATGTGTAATTCGTGTCAGAACTGGTCCCGAGAATCATCAATCGGGAACTTGTAAAATGGGATCGGCAAGTGACCCAGAATCTGTTGTTAATTCACAGCTTCAAATTCATGGAATTTCGAATCTTCGAGTCGCAGACGCGTCTGTATTTCCAATTTTACCAAATGCTAATCCAATAGCGCCTATTGTTATGGTGGCAGAAAAAGCTGCCGATTTAATTCGATACACATGGCTACGAAGTGGTAAAAGAAAAAAATAATTACAAATACATTGTATATAGTAAATTATATTCTCTTTAAAATTCGTTTAGCATTAATTTTTATAATAAATTTTTCTAATAAGACTGTTGAATTTTTTTTTCAACAATTTTAGAAAACTATAACGTTTCTAGAATATTTTTTCCTTTTTCTGAAAATAAAAATACACTTATGAGAAATCTATTTATAACTGAAGCATGAATATCACTCGACAATAGATAATTCCCATTAGCATTTCAAAAAGTATTCAGTTGACTTTGCCCTCATAGATGTATATCTAAGGATCATGGGGAAGAAACTTTATTTTTCTAAGAAGCAAATTATATTTAAATAACCAATTATTAGCGTAAAAATAAAATAATTAATAGAATTGTCAATTAATTATTTTATTTACAATAAAAAATTAATATATTCGATAAAAAAAATCCAAAGATTGTATTTAAAACAATTATTTAATATTATTGTTAATATAAAACACTTAATAAATTACTATTAAGTAAATTTAATAAAATTTTATCATTGATGATAAAAATTTTATGGGTAAAATTTTTTTTGTGAAATCAATATACATTGTTGCATAATTGTAAAACTATCGCATAGACAATATTATATGGAACAAAAAATCATTTAAACGGGAAATAGAAAACCTTATGCAGAAGGAGACAAAGAAAAATTTTTTTTTGTATTCCGAAAAAAAGAGGGGGTTCAATGCAATATCTTTGAATCTCATTCTTCGTCAGACTGCGTTGACGAATAGAACCAAGTTCATGAAGTTCTACAATCAACTGAGGTCTTTGGAATAAAATATTATAAAATAAGGTAATTTTTCATTTTTATAATAAATAAAAATAATTATTTTTATAATAAATAAAAATAATTATTTTCATAATAAATAAAAATAATTATTTTTATTTGTACTAATTTTGAGACAATATAATTATTCACTTTTGTAGAAAAAAGAAAATCATTTTGGCAAATTTTGAATATATTTTATGTAAATTTTTAAATAAATGCATTTAAATAAACAATAAAATAATAAATAAAATTTAATTCTGTTAGAAATTAGAGTAAAAAAAATTTTTATTTTGTATATAAAAATACTCTAAATTTTTATATTAACATT
>JUFY01028733.1:0-10353 GCA_001855655.1 Leptopilina clavipes | reverse complement strand
AAAAAAAAAAAAGGAAATTTTCAATTATCTGTACATGAAAATAATTTAACAGTATTAGCGCAACAATTTTAATACTTTAGTTTTTTTTTCAATGATAGTAATAATAATGATTTAGATAATAATAATAATATTAATAATATTAATATTAATAAAATGGTAGCAATAATAATAATAATTAAAGTAAAAATTAATTTGAGAAAAAAAATAGTGTAAGTACTGTGCTCTTACGTTGTGTATTAATCAATAAGAAGAAAAGAGAGAAAGAGAGACGTAAACTTAAAATATATATATTATATAATTTTGGAGCAAAAAAAAAAGAGAAATATGCGTTTTTAGAACGGGGGAAAAAAAATATATATATATAAATATATATTAGAAGGCTGAGAATATGTAAAATATTATGCAATTTATTTCGATGTTTATTTGAAAATTCTATTTTTAATATTTACGCAAAAAGGAAAAAAAAATAATAGAAATTTTAAAAGGTGTTTTTTGTATATGAATGTTGGAAAAATTTTTTTGTTTTTACAGGTAAAATTGTCCTTTTCTTTTTTCAAAAATAAGTATTCATCATTTATTGGGTGGGAAAAAGAGAAAGAAAATTTTAATTGAAAGTAAATAGTGACAAAGAAAAAAAAATTACATCACTGCCTCGTAAATGTTAAACTATTTATTTGACAGTTTGATTTTTTTTTGTGCAATTAATGTAATTATAATTGTTATAATTACGATTGGAAACAATAATTATAACAATAATAATGTCCAAAATTAAATATTTATAATTATAATAATTAAAATTGAAATAGTTGTAAATATAATAAATAATAATTGCAATTGAAATAGTTGTAATTATAATAATTATAATTTTATAATTGAAATAGTTGTAATTATAATAATTACAATATTAAAATAGTTGTAATTTTAATTCTTATAATCGAATTTGTTATAATTATAATTGTAACAATTATATTTATGACAATTTATAATAATTGAATTTGTTGTAATTATGATTGTAACACTTATAATTATAATAATGAATAATTCACAAATTAATTGTATATTAACAGCGCAACAATTCTTTGATTCGCAAAAGGACAAGAAATCGTTTAATTATTTTTTTTTTTTATCAATGTTACGCGATTATTCAGAGAGAAAAAAAAATAGAGTGTTGAGAGTGAAAAACTATAATTTGTACATATTTTAATTAGGAAAACTTATGTATATATTCTATAAATATTACAATGTTATAAATAATATACAAAAATGTTTATGGACTACATGTAAAAAAAAAATTCATTCATTTCCCATATTCTCATTAACATTATTATTATTATTATTATTTTTTTTTTATTCATCATCACTCATTCTGAAAAATAAAAAATCATTTCGAGTTTGAAATGTTTATTCTATAAATATCAAATTTTGTATTGTTTCTATTTTTATATATAATAACTATTTTTCAAATAACCAAACCAATAATCTATTTTAATTTTTCTTTTTTTTATAAATATCACTAGAAAAATGTTTACAAAATGCACTTTTATTTACAAATATTTTTCGTTTTCTTGGTTTTCTTAAATTTCGATTATTAGTGGAAAAAAATTGTCGCACGACATTTTATGTTTTTCTTTTTTGATTAATAAAAAAATCGTCTTGAATAAAATTAAAAAAAAATATTTTCCGACAATTTTTTTTTTACATTATGTAACAAATATTAGTTTTTTCTAACAAAAAATTAAGAGATTTTTCGACTTTTTTTCAAGCATTGATGTACTTTTTTGTTTAAAGTCGATTGAATATAATTGCAACAATGAGAATGAGCAAAGCAAAACTGAAACCAGTGATGAATAGAAGAATACTTCGTTTTCCGAGAATATTTTTTTGATTTTTTGATATATCACTCGTTCTTGTGTCCGCAGTTTGACAGTAAAATTCAGATGGATCTGAAGATAGAAATTAAAATCATTGATTAAAATGGAAATGAGGGGATTTTTAATAAAGGGAAAAATTCAATTTTCGAATAAATAGATAAATTAATAAATTTCCTGTAGAAGTGAATTTTTTTTTGGTTTACTGTGTAAAAGTGAATAATTTCCTTACCAACTTGTAGTTCCAAGTCTTTTTGTACATTGCTCTCTTGCACTTGTTGTATGTCCAACAATTCCCGTAGCGAGAGTAAAGATTCTTGTGCGCCTTCGCCGGGGAACAAATAATCCGATAGAGTGACTTTATTCCGAGGAAGTTGAACCAAAATTCGTCTCGGTGGCTCGTGGAGAGTTATTGTCTCTGAAAGAATGGTAAATAAATAAATATATAAATATATAGAGAAAATAGAGAAAAAAATTTGTAAATAGAAAAAAAATTCACAAAATTAATGGAAAATAAAATTTACAAAATAAATAGAAAATCGAAAATATAAATAAAAAAAAAATTCACAAAATTAATAGAAAACAAAATTTACAAAATAAATAGAAAATCGAAAATATAAATAAAAAAAAATAAAATTTATGAAAAAAAGGCGATAAAAGTACTTTCAAAAAGCGGAAAAAAATTGTCAATTTTATAAAGTGAGAAATAATTTTGCTCTTTTTTGTTCACCTTCAGGTGAACCGTCCTCTTCTTCAATTAAACTGTCCCAATGCATTTCTAATCGACTTGCTAAAGATCTTAATACGTCCTGCTTAACCGCATTCACCGCTTCTTCTATCGTTGCCTTTTGATGTACAAACGTTCGACTAACAAGTTGACCGACTAATCGCATCGATCCATTGCATTCTATTGTTTTCATATCAAACGTCTTTTGCTGCAAAAAAAACAACTCATTAACTATTTTTCTCAATAGAGAAATTGTAATTTATAATTTAACATTCAATTTTTACTGTTTTCTTCATTAATTAGTTAATTTTGCAATTAATTAGCGAACTATTCAATTAATTAGTTGGTTATTTGACTAATTAGTTAATTAATCATTTAACTAAATAATCGATTTTTAAATTCACTAATTATTGAAATAATTTGACAAATTTTTCAATTAATTAATTATTTAACTAAATAATCGATTTTTAAATTCACTAATTATTGAAATAATTTGCCAAAATTTTCAATTAATGAATTAATCATTTAACTAACTAATCGATTTTTAAATTCACCAATTGATTATTGAACTAAAGTGACGAATTTTTCAATTGATTCCTAATTATTAAATTTTTCCAATATAGTTGATAATTTGTTTAAGTAACTAATCAAAAAATTCCAAAAGAAAAATTACTTAATTTTCTTACGCAGGGAATGTAAATTCCAACTTGTAGTAATTTTTTCTCGCCTTCATGATCGCCACTTGTTTCCTTATCGTTTTTCTTCTCTTTCGACAATTGCTTGCCAATTGTTTCAATAGCTGCATCAAAGGAACGTAATTCACCTTCAATTATCACTAATGATGAATTTATCACATTTGACGTCTCATTGAGAATATCCTGAAAAACAAAAGAAAAAAATTCCAATTTTTTTTCACTTACGAAGAAAGAAAATTTTCCTTTTTTTATTTTTGTAAAAAAAAATCCCACCTGTAATTGTTTCTTTAATGACACTGGTGTTTCGAGTCTTGCAATTGGAAATACACGATCAAAATCAACAAGTGTTTCGAGATGATGCCATTTTGTGAATGCGGCACTTGTTTGAAATTTCCAATCCACGGGCTTTAAGGGACTGTTGAATTTTCCCTCCAAGGATTTACAGGTATATCTAATTTTTATTTTTTTATTATTATATATTAATCATTTTTCTTTGTAATAATATTTTTTTTCTTTTTTTTTTTCTGTATTATTATTTTCTTTTGTATTATTTTTTTTCTGCATTATTATTTTAGTATAATTAAAATTGTAGATGAGAAAAAGAAATACGTTTTTAGTTACTTTTTTGAAATGCTGTTGAAATGGAGTAGAAGATTTTCCTGTCCATGATTTCCGTATAAATGTGGATTAGTGGTTAAATTTTTTTCAACTGCCGCGAGAATTGTTTTCAATTTTTCCACAGAGGCACTGGAATTAAAAACATCCTCAGGACCAACGGTGAATATTCCCAAAACCCACATTCCACCGGGCAACATTCTCGTCACCTGTTCGGAAAAAAAGAATTGAACATTTAATCATATTTATTATTTATTATATTTAATATTCATTAAAAATGAATCACAAATTTTATTTCTATATAAAAAATAAATTAGAAGAAAAAGAAAAAAAAACAGGAAAAAAAGAAAAACAAAAAGAAAGAAGAAAATTAAAAAAAGAAACAGGAAGAAAAAGAAGAAAAATAAAAGAAAGAAGAAAAGAAAACATTAGCGATCTCACGTGTTTTGCATGATCAGCGACCCAACATTCGGGAATATCTTTTATTGACTTTATGCAAGTGTACAACTCCTGGGAAACATTTAAACTCGAACCGATCACAGACTCCTCGATCACATCCTTCTTTGACGGTTGCGAGGTTCTCGCCAAATGAATTACAAAATCTTTCTGCCCACAACTCTACAGTAAAAAGTAAACAATTTATTTAATTTTTAATTTTGAATTTTAAAATATTCCTTTTTCGAAAAGAAACAGCTGGTGATTTTTATTTTTGAAATACATTATATTATTAATTAATAAAAATAAAAAAAAAGGGGGGAAAAATTGTATATATGGAAAAGAAACCTGTCCCAATATTAATCCTATGGTGTAGCCTGTGGGATTTGCAAGGGATGTTAAATAATCTAAGAGATCATCATTCGCAAACGTCGTTCTTGGCATTATTTTTCACGTGGTTTTCTCTCTGGTGTAAAATATAAAAGTTTTTTAAAAGTTAAAAAACATCTGTCACTTTGTGAGAACGATTGGAAGCAACTGAGATTGGAAACTCTTTTTTAAAACCATTTAAAACCGTCGCGCTCATTGCAGTCACTGTGTGGAGAGTGTGAATCTACCCTAAGTCTTGAATAAAACTTGTCCTACACTGTGAGCGCAGCTTTACGCTCATTTCCCTAAACCATAAACTAAAACTAAAGAAGAAGAGAATATCCCAATCCCGGTACGTTTCTGATGTTTGTGATAAAAATTAATCACCGAAATTTAACAAATTAATTCAAATTGTCAATAAAAGAGGATTATTAATTAAAAATTCAAGTAAGTCTAATGTTTCATTAAAATAATTTCCCCTACCAAATTCCTCTGTTTTAAGGTTATAAAAAAATAAAAACGTCAAATATTTCATCGCATAGAAATTTTACGCACGTTATTATTTTTTTACACCCCGGTTTATAACACAATCTTTGTTTATTAAAAGAAAAAAAATATATATAGAACAATTTCGCCCTTTTGCAATTTGCAATATGTAAACAAAATATTATTTATAAAACTGACATTTCTCCGTGTATTTGTTTCCCGGTGGGAAAGTAAAATAGTTTTTTCTTTCTTTTAAGAGCAAAAATAATGAACGTGCAACTGTGATTTTCCGAGTATATAGTGAAAAAGGGTGAAAAAAGAAAGATTTGGAGACAAATTTCACTAAAAATTATCGGTAAGTATAACAAATTATCCTTCTTTTCGCATAATTTGTATTGTGGGTAAATTTTAAGGTTAGGTTACTGTGAAATTGAAATCGGAAATTTTTCTTCTTAAAATATTAATATTAACGAAGGTATTTTAATTTATTAATAATATTAATTATTATCATTATTATTATTATTATTATTATTATTATTTATTACATTAATTTGTTAACAATATTCATTAATATTAATATTTTAATACAGAAGAAAATTAAATTCTACAAAATATTGAAACTTCTTATCGATTTCATAATTTTTTTTTTTTTTTACAATATAAATAGAAAATAATTGAAAAATTTAATAAAATTTCTCTTTTTTCTCTCTTTAATGTTTCAAAAATTGTTTTTAATTGGAAAAATTCATTTTTTCTCATTTTAGATTGAAGAAAAGAAGGAAAAATGTTTTCAAAATTCTCCCTGGCAAAGGAATCGTGGACACGACTCAGGAATATTGGCAAAATTGACGGCAAATTCTACAGTTCGCAGGCAAAATTAAAAAAAACAACGAAAACAACAACAACACTCGATGCAAAATATGAAGAGGGCAATGTTATTGAGGGTTTTAAAGTGACGGAAATTTCATCTGTGGACGAAATGTTTTTACAGGCAATAAGACTCGAACATTTGCGAAGTGGATCACAATATTTACATTTGCAACGTGACGACAGTAATAATGTATTTTCAACGGGATTTCGCACAACGCCATTAAATTCCACTGGATTGCCGCATATTCTCGAGCACACGGTTTTATGTGGCAGTGAAAAATATCCAAGTCGTGATCCATTCTTTAAAATGCTACGTCGATCGCTGGCGACGTTTATGAATGCAATGACTGCACCCGATTATACATTTTATCCATTCTCGACGCAAAATCCCAAGGACTACAGAAATCTCATGTCGGTTTATCTTGATTCGGTTTTTAGACCGAATCTCCGATATTTGGACTTTCTGCAAGAGGGTAATTTCCTTTTTTGATAATTAATATTTTCGAATCAATATTAATTAATTAAAATACAATTATTAATTTTATCACATATAGAATAAAATACTGAAAAGGAAAAATTGTTTTCAGGTTACAGACTCGAGCACAAGGATGTGAATGACAAAACCTCGCCAATAATCTTCAAAGGCGTCGTTTTTAACGAAATGAAAGGAGTTTTTGTCGAGAATCAAAATAGTTTTGCCGTAAAATTTATCAATTTGATACTACCGAGTCACACCTATGGTGTAATCGCTGGCGGTGATCCATTGGAAATAGTGAAACTCTCGCACAAGGATCTTGTTGATTTTCACTCCTATCATTATCATCCATCGAATGCGCGTTTCTTTTCCTATGGCAATTTTCCACTCGAGGATCATTTGAAATTCTTGAATCGTGAATATTTGTCCGAAACGAAGCCAATTGACTCGAGTGTGACGCAAGTACCGGCTGAGAAGCGTTGGAATTCACCAAGAAGGGAGCACATGTTTGGAAGACACGATCCAATGATTTCAGATCCAGAGCGACAGAATTCAATGGCAATTGGTCTACTTTGCAGTGATATTAATGATTTAGCGACGACTTTTGATTTACACGTTCTTTCGCAATTGCTACTCAAGGGACCGAATTCGGCGTTTTATAAGAGTCTAGTGGATAAGAATATTGGAACAGGATTCAGTCCTGTGACTGGTTTTGATTCACAATTGAAAGATACTTTATTCATCGTTGGATTGCAGGTAATTTTTTCTATTTGGGAAATATGATTTCCTTTTCTTTGGTTTAGAAAAAAATGATTAAATTCTCTTTTTTTCTTATTTTCTCTTATTTTCTCTGTTTTCGAATTTTTTTCCAGGGAATGCGAGAAGAGGACTTTGGAAGAATGGAAAAAGCCTATGAGGAAACAATTCAAAAGGTGATGAACGAAGGTTTCGAGGATGATCACATTGCAGGCGTTCTACACAGCATTGAATTGCACATAAAGCATCAGACTTCGAATTTTGGAATGAATTTGTTATTCAATATAATGCCACTTTGGAATCACGATGGCGATATTGTTGAATCGCTTCGCATCAATGACGCTTTGGAGAATTTTCGACATCGTCTTGGCAATAATCCACGATATCTTCAAGAACTAGTGGAGAAATATTTCGCCAATAATAAACATCGTCTGACGTTAACAATGTCGCCGAACGAGAAATATGGAGAGGAATTAGCAGAGGCTGAAAATGAATTACTGAGGGAGCAAATCGAAAAACTTGACGATAACGAGAGGGAGGAAATTTTCACCAATGGACAAAAATTATTGCACGATCAGACGAAAAGCGAGAATGTTGAAGCATTGCCGAGTTTGGAACTTGAGGATCTGAAGAAAGATGTCGAAAGGTGAGGGGAAAAAAAAAATTCTTTTTGACGAGGAATTTATTTATTGAAAATGAATTTAATGGAATTTCAGGTACAACGTTCAGGATACGAAAATTGCCGGCGTTCCAGTTCAGGTGTCCCTACAGCCGACGAATGGCGTCAGTTACTACCGCGCGATCCTTGGCACTAAGAATCTCTCTCCGGAATTGAAGGAACTTTTGCCGCTTTTCAATCAAGTTGTCACGAGAATGGGAACCGAGAATTATGACTACAGAACGTTCGATAGACTAGTTCAGTTGAAGACCTCGGGAATAGGATTTGGAAATCATGTAGCAGAGCAGAAAAACGATCTGACAGTCTATGAAGAAGGTGTCATGGTCGAGTCATACTGTTTGCAGCAAAATTCCGCCTCGATGTGGCAATTTTTCGAGGAATTGTTCAACCGGGTCACGCTCAAGGATCAGAAGCGATTTGAAACTTTGGTGAAAATAAGCGCCACGGATCTTACCAATGGAATCGCGGACGCGGGTCATCATTACGCTCTTAGCAGCGCTGGAAGTTTGGTAATTCATAAGCATAATTCTTAATTCAATGATTTTTATATTCACTTTTACTGATTTTCTGATTTCTTTTTCGAACAGGTGAGTCCAGTTCGTAAACTAAAGGAGAGCCTCTCAGGTCTTGAATTCATTAGCCGAATGAAAAAAATCGCTCAACTTGATGACATGTCCCCAATTCTGGAGCAAATCCAAACGATCGGAAAACAAATCCTGAACAAATCGAATCTACGATCGACAATTAACACCTCACCGGAAAGTAAGACGGAAATTTTGAAAAATCTCGATTCGTTCTACCAAAAACTTTCCGGAACGCCTTCGGAGTTAAAGATCACTCCTTCTTCGCTATCATCACCAAAAATTGAAACCGGTATTCATCATCTTGTCCCATACTCGGTGAATTTCGCCTCAAAGGCAATTCTCACTGTTCCTTATACCGATCCCGATTCACCGATTCTCTCCGTTCTGGCGAAATTGTTGACGAACGTTTATCTTCATCAGGAAGTGAGAGAGAAAGGCGGTGCCTATGGAGGTGGGGCGAAATTATCGTCAGATGGTATTTTTGCCTTTTATTCGTATCGCGATCCAAATTCGACGCGAACACTGGATACGTTCGATGGAGCTTATGAATTTTTGCAGAATTATTCACTGAGTGAGAGGGATTTATTGGAGGCGAAATTGGGACTTTTTCAGGAGATTGATTCACCGGTGCCGCCGAGTAATCGTGGATTGATTAAATTTATTTATGGCATAACGGACAATGATTTGCAAATGAGACGCGAGAGGATAAAGAATGTGACGAGGGATGATTTGATGAGAGTGGGAGAGAAATATTTGAAAGTGGGGGCGAATAATTCGAGAGTTGGAAGATCATTGATTGGACCGAAGAATGATGAATTGGGAAAGAGGAATAATGAGAAGTGGATTGTCTCGAATGAGAATGAGAATTAGAATTAGAAAAAGCAGAAGAAGAGGAAGAAGAAGAAAATTAAAAAAAGAAGAGGAAAAAAGAAGAAAAAAAGAAGAAAATTAAAAAAAAGAAGAAGAGGAGGAAAAAAAGAAGAAAAAGAGAAAAAAAATGATTAAAACGTTCCTTGTTGACAGTTATTTATTCTATACTTTTCTTAATAAAAATTTACCAAATAGACAATTTTACTTTCGTTTTGTCTATTTTTTAAATAACGTAATAATTATCGATAGTTTAATTAATTAATTTCTTTTTTATTCAATTTTTTTTTCTAGTAAATTCGCCGCGCCTTTTTCGGAATCAATAATTATTTTTCACAGATTCTGAAATTGATATTTCTACAAAAAAGTCAATTTCAATTTTATTATATTTATATTTATTAATAAAATGTAAATATATAAATTTAAATATTTTGTTAAAATATAATTATATATTTTTGTCTGTAAAAATATTTATTTCTATAAATTTATTTAGTTTTTTTCAGTAAAAGTATTTTTTTTTTTATAAAATTATTCAGTTTTTCGTATAAAAACATTTATTTTTATAAATTTATTTTGTTATCTTCTATAAAAATATTTATTTCTATCAAAATGTATTTAATTTTAATTTTTTCTTTTTTGCAGATTTTTTCAATTTTGAATTTTTGAAGAGAAAAAAATAATGGATTATGAAGAATATTTTGAAGGGGCTCTGAAATTTTTTCACGATTCGCAATGGATTTTTAATACACCTGTTAATGAAATTTTACTGAAAAATTGTTTGGACAATTTTCCAGAAGGATGGCTCGATATTTTGCTGAATTTAAAAAATGACGAATTAAATGATTTTGTTGCTGAAAAAAAATACGAGGTGAGAATATTTTTTTTTATTGTTATTTTATTAAATTTCTTCTTTTTTTATTATATTTT
>JUFY01028732.1:0-18335 GCA_001855655.1 Leptopilina clavipes | reverse complement strand
AGATGGCGGACTTATTTTTTAAAATTGATCGAATTCACTTAAAACTTGTTACTCGGGGGTTTTTGGGGTCGCTGATTACGAATCTGGGGTTAGTTTTTCAAAATTCAAAATGGCGGATCCAAGATGGCGGACTTATTTTTTTTAAGTGAATTCGATCAATTTTAAAAAATAAGTCCGCCATCTTGGATCCGCCATTTTGAATTTTGAAAAACTAACCCCAGATTCGTAATCAGCGACCCTAAAAACCCCCGAGTAACAAGTTTTAAGTGAATTCGATTAATTTTAAAAAATAAGTCCGCCATCTTGGATCCGCCATTTTGAATTTTTAAAAACTGACCTCAGATTCGTAATCAGCGACTTCAAAAACCCCCGAGTAACGAGTTTTAAGTGAATTCGATCAATTTTAAAAAATAAGTCCGTCATCTTGGATCCGCCATTTTGAATTTTGAAAAACTAACCCCAGATTCGTAATCAGCGACCCTAAAAACCCCCGAGTAACAAGTTTTAAGTGAATTCGATCATCTTGGATCCGCCATTTTGAATTTTGAAAAACTAACCCCAGTTTCGTAATCAGCGACCCTAAAAACCCCCGAGTAACAAGTTTTAAGTGAATTCGATTAATTTTAAAAAATAAGTCCGCCATCTTGGATCCGCCATTTTGAATTTTTAAAAACTGACCCCAGATTCGTAATCAGCGACCCCAAAAACTGTCTAGGCATGATCCTCAGAGTATTTTATAGTGTTGGTTAGACACAATTACATTTATTGTAAAAAAAATCGCTTTTTTTAAGTCTATTTATTTATAACATTTATTTTATCAACAATAAACATTTTTTTTCTTCTTTGTTATAGTAAGGAATGTTCTCTAGTACATGTAGTATGCTTTTTTTTATTGAAACAAATGAATTAGTGTTTGAAAAATGCAATAAAGTGGAGAAAAAAAGGTGACACTCAGGAGTGTCACTATGCCGCAAAGGGTTAATTGAATTTTAATAATAATAATATGAGTATTATTATATTGCTGCATTATTAATAAATAATTTTTGATAAATAAATTTGTTAATAAAAATTTATATTACTATTAATTTGAAATTTAAAAAACGTATAATCTGCTGTCCACTTCAAATTCAGATGTCGCCCATCACCTCCTCTTGTACCCTACTTTACCCCTTGTACCCCTCTATATTCAGCGCCTTTATTTTTCACGAAACTACTCATTTCATGCGCTTTCGGCGATTAGTGCTAGTGCAGTGTGTCACGAGACAATATTTTAAAGTTTTATTTACAAAATGGATACCCCTCGGACTTCACAAAATTCCTCGGAAGATGGCAAGTGTTTTTTACTTAATTAAAATATCCATTGCAATTAAAATTATTATATGTTTTTTTCCAATGAAATGCTTCACCTACGGAACCACCTTTCGGCTTTAAACTTCGTAGGTAAAGGTCCCAATATGTCGCTCACGCGACCCTTCCGTGCCATTCTTGTTCTAGCCTATTTTATTTTTGTCCTTGACAAAGTCTTATTTGCTTCCTCTAGGGCAGTTATGAAGACTTTGCAACTCCCTGGAGCCTGCGATGTGGTTGGTGTTCTCCTACTCGTCGAACTTCTTTTGACATAAGAAGCAGCATAGGCTCTTCTTACAGTCTGCCATCTTATGATCAGCTTCTCCGCACTTGAAGCACGCAGCTGACTTATCAACAGCCTTGCAATTTCTGCCTATATGGCCGTAGTCAAGGCATTTGTGACACCTCACAACCATTATTCTTCTCCTGACTGGACAAGACACAAAGCCAACCTTTATGTGTCCAAGATGTTCAAGTTTGTTTGCGTCTTCTTGGTTAGTGACTACAATGGCCAGCTTAACTCCGCCTCATCTATTTGGTCCAAGGACCGTCACTTTCCTGCTGGTAACTTCGATATTCTTTCCAGGGCCTCCAGGACATTCTCAATTTCTGTAAGGCTATCGAGGTCGCGGATCTTCAACGTAATCGGCCGGTCCGCCAACTGCACGTTACCCAGGTCACCAATTACCTCTTTCACCTCGTTGGTGAACGATTCCCTGTCTGAAGAACCTCCAATTTTGATTAGAAAGTCTCCTTTCTTTCCCAGGACTGCCGCATACGTCGTGCCTTCAGCGACCTTGATGATCATCGTTGATCCTGGATGCGGTTTTTCTTTGCTTGTATAGCTTGGCTTTGACTCCTTTGTCACCTTAGCTTCAGTCTTTTTGGAGGCCTTTCCTCATGTTTCTCCTTTTTTAAGTCCATGATCGACTCAGGGCTTCTCCTTCTCCTCTTCTGAGATTCTAAGACAACGTTTCTAAGCATAGCTGCATTGAAGCGATCTCGTCTTAGTCTTCGTTCCCTGCGTGCTTCTTCAGACCAGTCCAACCCCAGGTAGAAGTGTTGGTATTCCATTTCTGCTGCTTTGTGCTTCGACTTTACTTCCTCTATGAGCGATGTTAGGTTTTTTTATCTCATTAAAATATGTTCTGAACTTGTTAGCTAGATAAAAAATTATTCAAAATATTGTTGGAGAATAAAAATAAACAATAATTGAATTTGTGGATAGCATAAATAAATTTTATCAACTAATTGTATTAAAAATTTTATCACATTGGATCAAATAAAAAATCAAAAATTTTTTATCTTATGGAAATATGTTTTGAACTTGTTAGCTATATAAAAAATTGTTGAAAATATTGTTGGAGAATCAAAAAAAACAATAATTAATTTTGTGAATAGCATAAAAAATTCCATCAATTAATTGTATTAAAAATTTGATCACATTGGATCAAATAAAATATCAAAAATTTTTTATCTCATTGAAATAAGTTCTGAACTTGTTCGCCAAATAAAAGATTGTTCAAAATGTTGTTGGAGAATCAAACTAAACAAAAATTAATTTTGTGGATAGCATAAATAAATTTTGTACCTTAAATTTACTAAAAATTTGATCACATTGGATCAAATAAAATATCAAAAATTTTTTATCTCATTAAAATATGTTCTGAACTTGTTAGCTAGATAAAAAATTATTAAAAATGTTGTTAGAGAATCAAAATAAACAATAAATGAATTTGTGGATAGCATAAATAAATTTTATACCTTAAATTTATCAAAAATTTGATCACATTAGATCAAATAAAATATCAAAAACTTTTTATCTTATTAAAATATGTTCTGAACTTGTTAGCTAGATAAAAAATTTTTAAAATTGTTGTTGGAGAATTAAAATAAACAATAATTGAGATTTATTAGTATAATGATTGTTGTTATTATTATTTTATTTATTTTTTATTATTATTTTCAATATAGTTATAGTAAAAATTATTATTAAAATTTTTATTTTTAATGAATCTTGGACCTCAAACAGAAAAATAATTTTGTAATTATTGTAATATTTTTTGATGTAATAATATTTTATCAAAAGCAAAAAACGAAACTATTTCTTTTAGTATTTCTTTCCTATCATTAATCGAAAAAATAAGCAAAATATATTTAGAGTAAATTAGACAATTTTCAGTTGAAATATTTCCAAAGTCTACTCTAAGCAAATAATTAATAATAATCAATTTTGTTTTGCTTTTTTACAAAACTCGGTTTTATAATCACTAGACTCTTTTACTACAAAAAATTCTATAGAATAAAGTGTAAAATATATTTTTTTTTATACGTATACACTTATGGAAGAAAATTGAAAATTTTTGTTTCGCGATAATTTACAATAATTTACTGCAAAAAAATGATTTAATTCAAATCATTCATTCAAAAATAACTCACTATCAATCAATAAAAATAATTATTGACAAAAGCAAGTTTGTTTTTGCTTGGAAAAAAAGTATTTTTCCAAAACTCTTTTTAATCTAAATGTACTAAATATTTTGACAATGAGAAATAATCGAGATAGTGAACATCGACTTGTCAATATATTATAAGAAAAACAGTAAACAAGAATTATTTTCGAAATATTGTTGTAATGTTATACATTAATAGAAAACAAGAATATTAAATATAAATAGAAGATGCAACAATTTATTTTAGGCAAAATTGAAAATTAACGAAAATAAAAAAAAACACTATTGCAAATGAAAGTATAATAAAGATATGAAAATTTAACAAGCCAAATCGTCCCGGATTCATGTTAATGTCAAAGGGCAGACAATTATCAAACGCATTCTGAAAAATGAAGTTCCATCGATATTTAAGTATTATTAGGAGGCTTGCGCAATCAAATCAATAATTATTATCTTCCAAAAGAAGTCTCACGAAAAAATAATTTCAAGTCAAAGGTTACAGATATTTTCATGTAAAATTTCGTATATAAGCACTTGTTAATTGATGAAGTAGGTTCATTATTGTTAATTCTTAAAGGACAATGATGGGACGTTTGCTTGTGGTCGCATTGGCCGCTTGCCTGTGCCTACAAGCAACAGCTTACACGGAAACAACATTCACCGCTGACAATACATTTCTTCAAAGACAAAAGAATCTTTTTGAACTCTTCTGGCATGTAGACCAACCGACACTCTATCATCCGGAACTCCATCAAATCTCCAAGTCATGGAGTATCATCGATCATGTCGACGACTACACAAACAAGGTACAATCTTTAAAAATTAATTTCAAACATTAATCGAGATTTATCTTGAAGAATTTGTATCCAATAAATAACTATTTCTTTACTTTCAGGAAGTTGTTCATGAATTTTTGAATTTATGGAAATTGGGTATGACACCTAGAGGAGAACTATTCTCTCCCTGGTATCCCGATATTCAAAAAGAGATTGTTGCCCTTTTCGATTTGTTCTACTTCGCAAAGGACTATGAAACCTTCTACAATACGGCTGTTTGGGCAAGATTCAATGTCAACGAACACATGTATAATTACATTTTGGCACTGGCAATTATTCATCGTCATGACACAAAACACATTCGTTTACCGAATCTTTATGAAATTGCACCACACTATTTCTTCAATGAAGATGTCATTGAACGTGCGCAACGCATCAAGATGGGAGATGTCGGTAAGGCACTAGTCTTTTGCACCTTTTGGTTTTGTTTGTTCAGATTGATAAGGTCATCCAAATTTTTAGATAGATTTTAAGTGAAACAAATTTTTACTTTTTGAACAGGAGCAGCTAAGAAGGCAGTAACTGGAAATGAACCATACTTACTTCAAGCAAATTATTCCGGTTGGTATCTAGCACATGATCATGATACAGAATGGAAGTTGAACTACTTCACAGAAGATATTGGCATGAACGCATACTACTTCTATCAAAACGCAATTTTCCCTTACTGGCTGAGCAGTGAAAAATACAACTTGTTGAAAGATGTCCGAGGACTGATGTACTACTTCAACCACAAACATCTGTTGGCTCGTTACTACATGGAACGTCTCTCCAACGATTTGGGTGAATTAGAATGGCTCGACTGGGACAAACCTATTGTCACCGGTTACTATCCAACTTTGGTTCATCCAACAGGTCTTCCTTTCCCACAAAGACCCACTTGGTCCTATGTTCCAGTTCATAAGTACGAACAAGTCGAGGTTAGTATTGCTATCAAATCTTATCAACTCGTTTACTATTCCTATAAATTGTTTTAATAAAATCTCAACGATAACGATAACCCAAAATTCCGAATTCTAAACTGTAGAATACAATAGAATACATATTTCGAAATTTTTAGAGAATCCATCATCTTGAATCCAGAATAATGACGTCCATCGACAATGGAAGATTAGAGAAGCACCATACCAAACCGCACGAACTTTATGAAAATATCTCTGAAGATATAAATCACCTAGGAAACATTATCCAAGGAAACAGGGATTCACTCTGCCATAGATACTACGATTCCGTTGATAAATACGCCAGAAATATTCTTGGATTCGGACATGAGAGATCAACTAAATACCAACCAATTGTTGGTTCTTTGGATATGACCCTCACTAGTATGAGAGATCCAGGATTCTACCGAATGTACAAAAAGATTCTCAACTTCTTCATTAGGTTCGTGTTTGAAAACAAATTCTCTACAGTTCACGGAAAAAAAGCTTCACCTGGAACAGCGACAGATTTTCCTAGAATAGCAAAAAATTGTTTCAGTTAAGACTTTCGCTATTCTAGAGAAACGTATCGCTGTTCCAGGTGAATCATTTTTTCCGTGTTTCTAATTGGAAATTAAAAATAAATAAATTGGAAATAGAAAATATTGTAAGCATCACATTTTAGGTACAAGAGTAATCTACCAATGTACACGCACGAGGAACTCGTGTTCCCTGGTGTGAAAATCGAATCTGTCGCTGTCGATAAACTGGTGACGTACTTTGATCATTTTGAAACAATGATTAACAACGCAGTGGCTGTCAAGAGCCACAAAGAGGCGCAATCCATTGTCATCAAGGCCCGTCAACATCGTTTGAATCATAAGCCCTTCACTTATCATTTAACTGTCAACAGTGAAAAGGCAACCAAGGCTTGGATACACATCTACCTTGGACCTAAATACGATGCTCATGGACACGAGATCGAGATGATCGATAACTGGATGAATTTCTTCGAGATGGACTACTGGGTAGCAGATTGTAAGTTTTCATCAAACGTTTATTTGGTTTATTTTGGTTAATTTTGGTTTATTTCATAAAGATGATAATCGCCCCGACGTTCACACAAAAATAACCCTTATTGAAATTAAGTGGTCCCCTTTTATGCGAACGTTCAGAATATTTTTCCAATTTGAAAGTTGAACAAATGTAAATGTAAATGTATTTTATCTTCAGTGAAACCCGGAATGAATAAAATTGAGCGCAGCAGTCATGAATCATTATTCGTCGTTCCTGACACATTACCAAGCACTGACTTCTACAAAATGATCACCAAGGCCCTGGAAGGAGGAGAGACCTACAAGTATTCTTCCCAGATGTATGGAATCCCTGATCGTATGATGTTGCCAAAGGGTAAACCCGAAGGAATGCCATTCAAACTCTTTGTCTACGTTAGTCCCCATGTGGAAGCCGAAACCATGACTGTCGAATTCCCAGTATTTGGAACGAAACACTTTGAGAAGAAACCAATTGGATTCCCATTGGATAGGCCAATGTATCACTACGATAAGACTGTACCCAACATGTATTGGAAGGACGTTACTATTTTCCACAAGAACGTCGAAGAGCTTAATGTAACAGCTTAAATTAGAACATTTTAGTTAGTATTGTCTCAACACTGTACAAATTTTCAAACGATTACGTAAGAGTTATTTTTAAATAAAAAATTGAAATTTATTTTGTCAGTTTTTAAAGAAATTTTTATACTATACCCAACCATATTCATACGATTTATATTTATTATTCCTAATTAGTAATAATTTACATCATTAATTAACGATTACAATGAATGATTAATGATTCACATTAATCGTTGAAATTTGCATGATTAAACATTTTGACTATTAACACGAAATAATGAATAATTTAGGGATTGAAGAAAAATTTATTTACTCACAATTTGCCTGTAGTCAAAAAATAATTTAGTTATGAATAACTACAGTAAATCCTGAATCGATAAAATTACTCATCGTAAAAGGATGAGAGAAAAATTTATCTGCTGCACGAACAAAAAGTGAATCACCAAACTTGCGCAATAGGACCAGTAAAGATTATCTGTAACGAAAAAAGTCAGGGTCAAAGGTTTGAAGATATTCTCTATACATAAAAGTTGGTATATATAAAGCATTACACAGCATTTCTCTAACTAGTCATATTTGAACAGAAATAGGAACCATGGAAAGAAAATTGATTGCTGCTTTTTTAGCAGCAATAATTTTAAGTTTACAAGTCGCGGCCTATACGGAACCAATATTACAAGCTGATAAAGTTTTTGCACAGAAACAAAAGGAACTCTATCATCTCTTTTGGCATCTAGATCAACCCACAATTTTTTCGCCAGAATTGTACGAAATTGCCAAATCATGGAATATTGCCGATCACGTCGACGATTACACAGACAAGGTATTTACGCTTAAAGTCAATTTACTGCGAGAGATTTTAATGAAAGCTTTGTCATTTCTTATGCTGTAATTCAAGTCTTTTTGGCACTGAGGGAATATATTGCAATAATTCCTGTTGAATCAAGTCTATTTTTACATGTTCTTGATGAAAAATATTCTTTGCATAATTGTTTCTATCGTATGCTTTTCCTTTTCGATACATTTTGCTTTTTAATATTTCTATTTAGCATCTACATTAGCCCCTTTGGTAACATCCTCCAAAAATTGAAAATAATAAAAAAACAAATGGAAAATTTTCTTTTTTTCCTTCATCTGATCGCTTATAGTAATATTTTTGATATAGAATACCTGAATTAAAATTAAAATATTAAAATACCAGAATTTTTTGATACCTGAATTAAACGCAGAAATTATTCCTTTGATTGATTAAACCTAAATTATTTAATTTAGGCATATTTAAATTCGTTATTTAATATAATTTCTAATATTGTAATTTGTAAATGATGTAGTGTCTGTGTGGATTATTTGTGAAATAAATACCAATCTGAAATTGTAACACACATTTAAACACTTATCGCAACGCTTATCATTTTAGGAAGTGGCAAACAAATTCCTGGGACTTTGGAAGAATGGAATGCTACCACGTGGAGTATTATTTCACGTTCATTCTAACATCCAAACGCAGATGATTGCCCTTTTTGATTTACTTTATTTCGCAAAGGACTATGATACTTTCTATAAAACTGCAGTTTGGGGAAGATTTAACATAAATGAGCAAATGTATCAGTATTGTCTATTTATAGCCATCCTCCATCGATCAGATACAAAACACATTTATTTACCCTATCTTTACGAACTAACTCCGCACTATTTTTTTAATGAAGATGTCATCTTCAAGGCTCAACGTATTCAAATGGGAGACGTCGGTAAGAATCAATTGTTCACGAAATCATCTATTTTAACTTCATTTTATGTTTAGTTTGCTAAACTAACTAAAACTAACGAACTATTTATCTAACTATCCATTTTATATTATTGCTCTTATCAAATTTTTATTAGAAAATGAAAACGAAAAGTCCTATTCGATAAATGCAAATTACACTGGATGGTATATAACCCAAGAGCATGATATGGAATGGAAACTGAACCATTTTACGGAGGACATTGGAATGAACACTTTCTACGCCTACATTACTGCTATTTTTCCTGGTTGGATGGAGAGTGAAAAGTACAAATTGATGAAGGACGTTCGTGGGGAGTCATACTATTTCCTGCATAAACAAATTCTAGCACGGTATTATATGGAACGATTGTCTCATGACTTAGGCCAAGTGGAATATATCGATTGGGACAAACCAATTGTTACCGGTTACTATCCAAGTATGATTCATCCAACAGGACTTCCATTTCCACGACGACCCTCTTGGTCTGATGTTCCACTTAATAAATACAAAAATGTCGAGGTAAAAAAATTTCCCAACAGAAAATATTCTGTTATTCCATTAAACTGCAAGTATTAATTTAAATAATGTTACATATTATATTTTACCATATTCAGAGAATCAATAATATAGAATCAAGAATAAGCATTGCAATCGACAGCGGAAAAGTAATGACCCAAAATAAAAGTAATTATCACGAATTCTACAAAAGTTACATGCAGGACATGAATTACTTGGGAAATATGATTCAAGGAAATGTGGATTCTCCTTTTTTGAGATTCTACGATTCACTTGATAGACTTTCAAGGGATATTCTTGGTTACGGACAAGAGCCATCATCCAAACATCGAGCAATTCCTAGTGTTTTAGATATGAGTGTCGCTAACATGAGGGATCCAGGATTTTATCGGATGTACAAGAAGATTATTGACTTCTTTTTAAAGTAAGTGCCTAAAAAGTAGTTTTCGCCTAAAAAGTAGGCAGAAGTTGCCTTTAATTATGTGCAAAAAAATTTTAATAAATATGTGTAAACTGAATAATTTTCTTCAGATATAAATCCAATCTTCCACTATACACTCAAGAGGAATTAGAGTTTCCTGGTGTGAAAATTGAATCAGTTGTTGTCGATAAGTTGACCACATATTTCGATATAGTGGAATCGATTATCAACAACGGAGTCGCTGTTCGTGACGAAAAGGGAGCAAAATCACTGTTGATTAAAGCACGCCAGCGTCGACTTAATCACAAACCCTATAGTTATAATATCACAATAAACAGTGAGAAAGACACAAAAGGCTGGATACGCATTTTCCTTGGGCCAAAGTATGACGTTTATGGAAATGAACTCGATATGATTGACAATTGGATGAACTTCTTTGAAATGGACAAATGGGTTGTTGATTGTAAGTCCAAAATTAAACAAATACTTCTTCCTGTTTCTAAAAGAACGAAATTTTTTATTTTTCATTACCAAATAATATTTTTACAATTGCTCTTAATTTTCCACTTGTAATTACAGTGAAAGCGGGGAAAAATGTAATTCCACGAAGCAGTCATGAATCGTTCTATGTTACACCTGATGGAATGTCGACCACTGATTTTCTGAAAATGGTTCAACATACTATTGACACAGGAGAGGAATATAAATTCTCATCTCAAATGTACGGCTTTCCTGATCGTATGATGCTACCAAAGGGTAAACCAGAGGGAATGATTTTCAAACTCTTTGTCTATATTAGCCCATATAATGAATATATCTCGGCGGATGTGGACATTCCCGTTTATGGAAAGAAGCATTTTGAATTTAAACCTATGGGTTTCCCAATGGATAGACCAATGTATAATTACGATAAAACTATGTCCAATATGTATTGGAAGGATGTTCCCATCTTCCATAAGAAAGTTTAATGGTGAAATGTATCCCAGCACCTAAAATTGAATCAGCAATAATGCCAATATTGCTACAATGTTAACAGTATTTCTGCAATATTGCTGAAGCACTGGAATATTGAGTCAATGTTGCTAAAATTTATGTCAGTTTACATGCTGTATGGATCATTTTTTGTTAAATTTTTTTCACAAAAATAACTGTAAAAAATAATCAATATCACGTTTTGAGCTCAAAACATTTGTTTTTAAGGGACAATTCCCACACAACACGATATCGTCTTGGAAGCTTCCAGGAATCTTCCATTGGAAGCTCAAGGGAATCTTCCACCGGAATCTTAAGGGAAGCTTCCAAGGAATCTTGACAGTTTAAAGCTTCCTGGAATCTTCCAGGAAGCTTCCATCGGAGCCTCACCGATCTTCCAAGGAAGCTTCCTGGAAGCTTCCAGAAAGATATCGTTCTGTGTGGGTTGGAGATTTTTGATTAACACTGATTGTATTAATAAAAAATAACCAAATATTCGAAATGTACTTCCGGGGTACTCCAGAAAAACAGTCAATTTTCTATGGGATAAACATTTAATTAATGTGAAAATGGCGAAGTAAAACAACAAAGAGTGAAAAGTTAGCAATTACGCAATTACACTTATGTGTACAAAATAAAAAGTATGCTACATTTAGAAAGGGTAGCACAACTTTTTAGCGAGAGAAGAAAACAGTGAATTGTAGAATTTAAAAATTAAGCGTTCAATAGATTTATGTACAATTTTCATTTCATTAGGTTTATTATGCGTCAGATTAGATTTATAATGAAGACAGGTCGCATGAATATCGCATTAATCTTATTTGACATTAATGTCATTAAACATAAATTTTATTTGACAAAAATGTTATTTGACATAAAATTCATTTGATATAAAATTCATTATACATAAATTCATTTTATATAAAATTTTTTTGACATGAATTAATTCTACATAGAATTCATTTGACATAAATTTCATTTGACATAAAATTAATTTGGCATAAAAATTTGACATAAAGTTTATTTGACGTAGAAATATTCGCGCTAATTTTAAAAGTAACCCAGTCAGTTTTTATGTCAAATAAACTTTATGTCAATAGATATGTATGTCAAATGACATTTGTGTCAAATGAAATTTATGTTAAATGAATTTCATGTTAAATGACATTTATGTCAAATGAATTTTATGTCAAATGAATTTTATGTCATATGAAATTTATGTTAAATGATTTTATGTCAAATGAAATTTATGTTAAATGATTTTATGTCAAATAGATTTCAAGACCAATGAAATTTATGTTAAATGAATTTTATGTCAAATGGATTTTATGTCCAATGGAATTTATGTTAAATGATTTTATGCTAAATGACTATTATGTCAAATAAGGTTTGTGGAATATTCTTGCGACCCTATGGAGATTAGTATTCGTAAATTAAATTATTCTTCACTTCAAAGAGACTACCCCTTACTTGTTAACAAACATTATATACATATATTGCAATCATTTATACAAATAGTTTATTCTGAAAAATATGCAAACATTTTTAATAATAAATTTATGTTTAAAAAATATTTTTAATTACTTTTTTACTACTTCTTATTCCTTCTTTATATTATTTTACAAAATAAAAAAATCTAGATTTCTAACTAAAAATTATTCGCATTTAATATTTATCTAAATTATGAAGAATTCGAAAAAAATCATAATTTTTTTGCTGTGTTAAATAAGATATTTCTAAAGCAACGTTAAATTTATTTATGATGAAATAAATTAACATTTACGACGATAACAAACATGAAAATGGGAAAATTTATCTTTTTAAACATATTTTTAAAAAGAATAAGTACCACTTAAGAGGATATTGAACCACGATATTATTTAGTTTAATGAATTTCATTTATCATATAACATTAGTAGCATTATAGAAAATTCGTTGACAGTTATCATAATGTTAAAGTTCAAATCATAATTCGCTTTTCTAATGAAATTATAAATTATTTTTACAAGTTTCTCATTTTTACAATAGAAATGCAGATAGATTTCCTTGTGGTTAATAATTTACGATGTCAATTAATTTTATCATCAACAGACACACATGGTTTGAGGTAATTCATGTTTTTCTTTATATAATTAACAAAATAATTGGAGAAAATCATCTGCAAAATGTAAATAAAATCTTCCTTTTGTTGAAATAAGTCAAAACATTTCAAAAAATTTCAATTCACCTGTTATTTTTAATTGATTTATATTTATTTATTTAAACAAACTGCTAAAAAGTAAAAAGCTACCCATTTTTGAATGTTTTAAATTCAAATATAATATCAAAAACAATTTATATAGAAACATACAAAACTTTTTTCATAATTTCTTCATTTGCGTGTTAAATATTTTCCCAATTTTTTTTTCTTTATTTTTTGACAGTTTACGATATCGAGTCAAGTTAATCAACTTATCCTTGACTTTTCTTTCCGTTGTTGTTATTCAGAAAAAAACATGATTGTACACACTTTACCTAATTAAGCATGTGTCTTGTCCATTCATCATAATCACCAGCAGCAGAATACAAAACATTCATCTTATTTATACTTCCGGCAAATGTGAATCATTTTAAAACCAATCTAAAATATTTAATAAAATTAAATTCATAAAATAATTATTAAAATAATTTGAGAGAAATATTGATTGTTATATGAGTAGCTGAATATTGTTATTGCTCAAACAAAATGCGCTTACTTTAAGATACAAACAAAGACATATTCCTCTTTTCTTAAACGCACTTTATTTCAAAGTGAATATTTACTAAAGATATTGAAAAATTCTGATTAGTTCATCATTGCTCAATTAAAACCGATTCATCAATCGGCTTAAACCAATATCAAAAAATATATCACAATTGCAATACTTATGAAGAAAAATATATCCATAAAAAAAATGAAAAATTTAATGGATAATTTTTAGTACTAGCATCAGGAAGAAGTAGAAGATAGGAGCGGGATAAATTTGGGTATATCGACAGGTTTTTTAATCAAAGAGATTTATATGTATATTGACAGTTCGTGAAAGCTAATGAAAACAATATACAAGGGTCACTGTTTTGACTTATAGCGGAAAGATTAAAGAAACAAAGCTTGGTATAAAAGTCCAAGCGGTGGATCGCAAGACAGTCATTATAGTCGACAGGCACATCATAAGAGTTACTATTGTTTATTGATTAGATTTAACAAAAAAAAAAAAACCAGTGCCATAATGGCCAGACTGTTGGTACTTCTGGCCATATTGGGGTGCTTTTGCCAAACTATATGTGCCGAGTATTTTACTGAATACACAGCCGATAAGGACTATCTTCTCAAGCAAAAACGCATCTACAATATAGTTTATCATCTCTCACAACCGGAAATCATTTCTCCTGATCTCTACAAAGAAGGCCAAGCATGGGACATCAAATCCAACATCGATTCCTACACCAACAGTGTAATTATCCGCATCAATATGTGAATTAAAAATCAGTAGTTAATGTTAAAGTTATATTATAAAATATCATAATTTTATTATTAAATGTTAAATGATTTTATTATTTATTATTTTTATTCATTAATTATTCACTAAAGAGTTTTTCTCCATTTCTCTTTTGCCATTTTCACACAATAACCAATCCTAAATATCCCATCCCAATAAGGTCCTTGCACTAATGAGTTTTTCTCCATTTTCCAAATTCTCAAGTTACCTAATAAGGCCCTTGCACTAATGAGTTTTTCTCCATTTTTCTTTTGCCATTTTCACACAATAACCAATCCTAAATTTCCCATCCCAATAAGGCCCTTGCACTAATGATTGCACTCAATAACCAATCCTAAATTTTCCATCCCAATAAGGCCCTTGCACTAATGCCCTTCAAGTACCAAGGACTCACCCAAAAATTTTTTACAGACTGCCGTGGTGGAGTTTCTTCATCATTGGAAAAATGGAATGCTCCCGCGTGGAGCACTTTACTCCATGTTCTATCCAGTACTTATACATGAAACAATGGCCCTATTCCGTTTATTCTGGTACGCGAAAGATTTTGAAACCTTCTACAAAACTGCCCTTTGGGCTCGAATTCACATCAACGAGGGCATGTTCTACACTGCGTTTGCTCAAGCCGTCATTAGACGTCCAGACACCAAGTACATAAGACTACCAGCGCCTTATGAAATTTATCCATACTCGTTTTTCAATTCCGAAGTCCTAGAGAAGGCTCATCATCCAAAACGATTCGGAACAATGGGTATGTTCAATGAAACATTTAGACAAATTCTTGTATTATCTATTGTATCTTGTATATCCTCTTGTTTTTAGAATCGAAAGGTGATTTTGAAACCTATTACATACCTGCTAACTATTCCGGCTGGTATCTAAATCTCGACTCTGATGAGGAGCACAAACTGTCCTATTTCACGGAGGATATTGGTCTTAACACTTACTACATGTACTACAGATTCGAACATCCATTTTGGCTAAATAATGAGGAGTTTGGTTTGACAAAAGGATATCGTGGTGGAGAGTATCTTTACGGACATAAACAACTGTGGAACCGTTATTTCCTAGAACGTCTATCAAATGATTTGGGATATGTTGAGGACTTCGATTGGGACAGAGAATTCCACACTGGATACTTCCCGACAATGACCTTCCACAACAGTTTCCCGTATCCGCAAAGATCCCACTGGGCCCGTTTCCCTGAATACAAGTACAAGTACATTCAGGTATTTTTCATTTCATTACACTCGAATCTGAATGTGAATACAGATCTTAAAAGAATCGCGAGATTGAAACATTTTAATTTCCATAGAGTGTCAAAGATTACGAGTTTCGCATATCAGCCGCAATTGATTCAGGTTTCCTCCTGCAAGAAGATGGAAAATGGGTGAATATTTACACACCGGAAGGCTTTAATTACTTGGGAAATATCATCGAGGGAAACAAAGATTCCCTAAATCTTCCGTTTTACGGAAGTTTCGACTTTTATGCACGAAAAATTTTGGGATTCAATCTCGAACCCAATAATCCTTATCAAATAATACCGAGTGCTCTTGAGTACTACGATACCAGCATGAGGGATCCTGCATTCTACCGACTTTACAAAAGAATCTTTAAATACTGGTGCAGGTTAGTACGCAAAAATGTTGACAATTTGCAATTCGATAATCGTGTAACAGGAAGTATTTATTATATTCGTATCTCCCTACTTGAAAATTGTTTAGTGTTATCGATATTATTAATTAGTGTTCTTTCAAACAAGACTTTTGATCCAGGGTTCGATTATACTATCCGGGGGCAAGAAGGCAGGTAGTTCATGATCAATTTTGGATCGATCGTCGACTCGGCTATATGTATTCTAGTTAAAAATTAATTATAGTTGTGATTGAAGTGTTGTGGTGTGAAGTTATTTGATTTTAATTATTTTACACATTATTCCTGTTTCAATCGAATGCGATTTAAATTACTCATGAAAAAAATTAATTCAATAGGTACAAGGACCACATGAAGGCGTACAAGAACGAAGAGGTCATATTCCCTGAGTTCAAAATCGAATCGGTGGTAATTGACAAACTTCAAACATATTTTGAACAGTACGAAACACCAATTGGTGCTGGATTGAGTGTCGAGAGTGAAAAGGAGGCAGAATCGATGCAAATTAAAGTTCGTCAATATCGTCTCAATCATAAACCATTCAAATTCCACTTCTCGGTCAATTCCGAGAAAGCAACCAAGGCCGTAATGAGAATTTTCCTCGGACCAAAGTACGATCCACATCACAAAACTTATGACTTCCGAGACAGTTATAAATATTTCTACGAAATGGACCAATGGATTTTGGACTGTAAGTATAACAAATTCTATGATTAGCTTCGTTTCAAAAGAAAAGAATTATAAAGGAAACTATTTTTTTCAAGTGAATGCGGGTATGAACAAAATCGAACGCAGTAGTCAAGATTTCTTCTTCAGTATTCCTGATTTGGAACCAAGTGACGTCTTCTACAAGAGATTGATAAAGGGAATTGAAGGTGAACCCTTCAAGTACCAAGGACGTCTCTATGGCTTCCCACAAAGACTCACATTGCCAAAAGGCAAACAGGAAGGCATGCCATTCCAATTTTTCGTCTACATTAGTCCAATGACAAGTGAAGCAGTGAAGTATTCGTCAAGAATTTTTGGAGACTATTTCTTGGAATCTAAAACCTTTGGTTACCCTCTAGACAGACCTATTTACGAATTTAAATTCGACGGGCCAAATATGTTCTTCAAAGATGTTAACATCTTCCATAAGGATGATTATGAACTGAACGTCACTCACTAGTTACTTTTTTAAATAATAGTCTGTATAATTAGATTTACAATTATTTACTTTCGCCTCTACTCTAAGAATTGTATATCGATTACAACCGTAAAAATAAAAAAAAATTTCTCAAACGAAAAAATTCCTATAAATTTTTATATACAGATTTAAAATCAAATTTATTAACCCTTTAACCCTAATGAAAATAATCACGTGTATTTACACGTATGTCGAATTGGACATGTAAATACATGTGTAATACAGGTAGCATCAAGTGAGTGTTACGTCATGCAACGATTAGATTATTTTTCAAACTTTGAAAAATTCAAAATAATCTTTATCTCTGTATTTTTGAGATTCGGATCAAATTTATGAGTTTTTCCAACTTTAAGCACAAAAATCAATATTTTATTTTTCCCAAAATATTGAGAAAATAGAAAGATAAGATAAGAGAAAGATAAGAGATATAACACAATGGTCCTTTTACATGCAATATCGCGTACACAAAATTCTTCACACAAAATAATATTATTAAATTGTTAAATTCTAAATATTCAATAATAATAATAATAATCAAAAATCCAAATTGATTAATTAATTATTATTAATTAGCAAGGATTATTGTTTATAAAATTTTTATTTTTAAAGAAGTTAAATTTATGTTGTATATAAAATATTCAGATAATTAATTGATAAATTTTGATGTTTTTGAGAATTATTATTAGTATACTTATTAATAAATAACTTAATTATTAAGAATTGAACGAATGTGCAATTGAATGAATGAAATTATAGTATCTTTTTTTCTACTATTCAGAAATTAGTAATTCAAACTAATTTCTATACTTTTCAGTTTGTTAAACCCAATAAGGCAAGGGCCTTATTGGGCACTAATGAGTTTTTCTCCATTTTTCTTTTGCCATTTTCACACAATAACCAATCCTAAATTTCCCATCCCACTTTCATTTCCGGACATCCTATTTTTTCCCTTTCTTCAGATTTTCATCCCCAAATTCTCAATTTCCCAAAAACTCAATAGTGGGAAACTGCATATAAAAATTGCAGTCCTTGGAGTCTAAGATCAGTTCTTTTTCAACAACTTCAAATCAATTCAACTAAACTTATCAACGAGTATTCTTCTCTCAAGTT
>JUFY01028731.1:0-16955 GCA_001855655.1 Leptopilina clavipes | reverse complement strand
TGTGAAATTGAATTCTGCATTTTATATTCCTTTTGATCTCGCTTGTGAAACAGGAAACCGATTGTTACATATATATATATGTAGTTTTTATGGTCAAAAGTACAATTTGAAATTTTACTCCTTTATCATTTCAATCTAAAATTCATATGTACATTTAACAATTTTCAAAGCGATATTGATTTTAAATAAACAAATTTTACGGATAACATTTTACGTTTCAACCAGGAGAAATGCAATTTTATTTATTTGTTTAATAAAATTTACAACGCAACGCAAAGTTCCATTGTAATTGCAATAAATTATGTTTATTCCTTTCACGACATTCACTATAAAAATAAAATTTTAATATTATCCATTCTTAAGTTCACATATTTTAAATTAATATTCACGAATTTTCATTCGTATTATTATTTTATTATTTTATTATTATTATTATTTTCGTTCGTAAAAGATAGTTTTAGTCAGACAAGACATTTTCAAATTCTTTATTTAATTCTCAAAAGTAAAAAATATACTAGTGGTAAAAGTAAAACCAAAATGAGAATATTTTCAAATAGAGGCTCCAGCTATTTGTAAATCAGTAGTACAAGTCATTTTCTGTCAGACATTGTCTCTACTTGTGATATTGTGATTTGAAAATTCCCGCAGTATACACATCTCTTTAGTTCTGATTGGCTGACTCTTTCTTACCGACACATGGTTATTGTCTGTTTTCGTACAAAAATAATGTTAGAACCACGTCAAAACAGAGCAAACAGTGTAAACACATGTGAATTCCTCTTAAAATGATGTTCTTATTCGACATTTCGTCATAAATAATACATATCTTATTTTTAAGTAAGTACAGAAATTTAATTAATTTATAAATACCACAAATGTTAATAATAATCTTCTTTGTTATGGTAATTTTCAGGGTTCAGGGGGTATAAGAAACCTAACCTAAAATTATATTCAAGAAGATATTTCCAGTATTTTTCCTATTTTGGGATTGTATGACAATAATTAAATTAATATTCAAAAGATAATTCAAAATCTACGGTTAATATGGATTCAAAAGCTGTAGTAATTTCTGGTGAAGCTTCTGAATCGGACGATGAAATTGGTCATATTACCACTGTGAGTAACTCATTTTTTTGTATATTATTTTGTATTTTGTAATTTTAAACAATATTAATTATTAATTAATTGACTATTTATGAAAATAAAATTTACTAAAAACTTCTTGTTTACTTTAGGGAATAGGATTTCCTACTCTAAACACTTGTGGAACGATTATAACTGGAGAAGCTCAAGAATCAGATGATGGTATATATTTTTTATTGATTTATTATAAATAATATTTGAGACATCAAACGATAAGTTATGAAAAAATTTTAAAAAATGCAGAAAATTTAGTTTATATAAAACATTTTACATTTGTCTGTCTTTAATTAAATGTCGTATGAAATATTCTTCAGATATAGAAAATATGACAAAATTTTTATCAACTTTTACAGTTTATCAAGTAACGACGATCCAGAGTACGTACGTTATTTGTTTTTTTTAATTTTGGCAGCTAATTTCACCATTTAAAATAGTAGAAGCTTCCAAACTAACTGGCTAATAAACCGAAAGTGCAATTTAATTTTACAACAAATAGGCATACAAAGCTTCAAGTAAATTATCTATTTAAAAAAATTTGATATACTTTATCCTATTTTCTTTTTTATACAGATGAAGGAAGTTTGAGTAGCTTAAGTAGTGCAATTGATGCAGCTGTATGTCCTTCATATAGTGAGACTAAAGTACCAAAATCGAAAAAAAGTTATGTCAAATACAACAGTTTACTTCATTTTAAACTCTGTAAGTATTAAACAAATTCATAAAAACAAACAAAACAAACAAAAGTAAATATTCATCAAAATGTTTTCTTATGACTAATTAGTTTTATTGACCGTACAATTTCAATTACATAAACTGGTCTTAATTACAATTCGTGTTAATGATTATGATACAATCGATGAAGATGTAGAGAAATTAAGAGCAATTCATTTATTAAAAATCTTATCGTATTGTTTTGTGATGACGTTGATACAACCTTCGTTTCTTAGAGACAAAAATTTCGATTGCGAAATTCATTTTTTTGGTAGTTAGAAAAGAATACCAATAATTAATAATGACAATAATCATGATTATTACAAAGTTGCAATAAAAGTTTAGAAATTAGAAGTAAATAGCGGTCTTTGGTTTTCTTTGAAAACAATTCATCTGCAAATGATAATTCTTTTTTAATTAATGTCATTTGTAAAATTTTTTTTAATTTTCTCAAAGAATATTGCGGGTGAATTGATATTTATTTTTATAGTCATAATGATACCTTTATAATAAAACAGATGAATGTAATATTGCATTGGACAACGATGTTCAACGAACTATCCAGAATTTAATTACAACTGGTATTCAAGAATTGTCCACTGCTAATCGACAATTATTAAAAAGCGAATTAATTCTACAAGAAGCCGCTTGTCAATTACGCAATGCATCGAATCGAACTGCAAATGCTTCCAATTCCTTACTTCAACTTTTGGATCTCAACTTTCTACACTCCATAAAAAGTTAAACTTGTGTACATATATCGCAAAATTTATTCTTTTGCCATTTAGATAACTTTGTTTTATAATAATATTTAATGAGCGATTCTACAAAAATCGCCAACTTTTTTTTTCTTTTGTTTTGGGGGATTATGTTGAGCATTAATTGATTTTGTCTTCTTAATGGCAGTTCTATTAAATATACAATAAGTTATTTCCTAGGAGCCCATACTTTTTTTTTTGTTTAAACAACAGCTAGTTTTATATATTTTTTTTCAATTATGCGTTATACTTTAAATTTAATCTATTTTAGCTGTTAAATTAATACATTCATAAATTGTAATATAGCAAATTATTGTAATTACGAATATATCAAATATTTGTTATAATGGTCGTTGCATATCTCTTTTAAAAATTAACAGTAATCGTCAAAATGCTCATTAATGCAACAATCAATAGTAAATTTAATATATTTTCTCATTTGTGGCATTAATTATATTTATTACTTATTTATTAATTAATCATTAAGATTAACGAACGGGCAGAAAGAAGCAGAGGTTGCTAAGTTCCCTTTTTTTTTATTTTTCTATAAATGCAAAGGCTTTGTTATAGGCACATTTGTTTTAATACTATTTGTGTATCTTCTGCTTCTTAATTTTACATTTTTGTTTTTTTTTTTATTAAAATGAAAGAAAAGAGAAGCTTTTTGTTCTTAACAATTTTTATACAATAAACAGAATGATAGTAATCCTCTATATTTTGAATAAAAATATAAAAAATAACATGAATTTAATTAACTTTTTTTAAAATTATAATTATTAAATAATAAAAATTGTTGCATTATACTTATTATAATTAAAATTTTAATTAAATAGCTTTATGTCATTTTGTGTCATTGTGAAAATAAAAGTTTTTCTTCTTTTCTCAGATTTGATTTTATGTTTTTTTTTAAATATTATATATTATTTATTACTTTCTATAGTAATGACAAATGTGTTTTGCAAGCATTTGCTTTAAATGATTTGCAGAGAAGGTCTCAAAAGAGTTTTTAACAATAAAAGCGAGCTAAAAAACTGATGGAAAAAGCGTTTAAAAACATTTCTCTAGCTTTAAGACTATCTATTAATCTTGAACTATGTAATTATCAGTATTTTAATGCCGCAAGTGAGAAGTTTTTGAATATATCAAGATTCTTATCTTGTCTTATCAGTGTTAAGGCATACAAAAGAATATTGTAATTTCAAAGGCTTGTTTTGTACATAATGTACATAAAATAATAAGTAAAAAATGAATCAGCAATTAATTAATTGCTAAAATTGAATTTCAGCAACAAATAATTATCAGTTTTGTATTTTATCAAGCGATAGTAATGATAGAATAAAGAATAATAATATATATGGAATATATCAATAATAGAAAGGCAAATAATAAATTAGTTGTCATAATAAATTGGCCAACAAATAGGTTTCCAAAACGCAGTTTCATTTATTAAAATTAAATCATTTTGAACTTGAGCAATCAACTATCCAACTTTATTAAATATATTCATAAACTTAACAAAAAATTTTTTTTTTCATTTATAATTTTAAACAAAGAAGTCTATTTTACAAAGAAAATATTCTGAATTTTTAGGGAAACTTGAATGATTATTCTCTAAAAGCCTTTTCTTTTGTTCCATTTTTTTTTTCTAGAAGATTTTTTTTTATCAAACGCATAACTGTTAGGTATCAAAGGTCTGATATTGTTCGTGGTTTTGTTTTTTTTTTCTTTCGTAAATATTACTAATGTGCACAGTGAATTGGTGATCTAAAATGGGATGCAAATTTTCCTATATAAATTCAGTCTTTAATTATTCCTTGAAAACTTCGTTGAAACAAAAGCAAAAATTTACATTCTAAATTACCTATATAACAAAGAAAATTCATTAAGAATAAAATCTTGAGTTTTTTTTACAACTAAAAAAATCTTGGGCTTTTGTGCTCACACTGATATGATACAATATTGCAACGTAATGCCTTCTCTAACAATTATTTCTTTTTCACATAATATAAAACATCGTAGTTTAATTAATAATTATACTGCGTATTACATTATATTATCATTATTATTTTCCTTTTACTGAATTTCGAAGCAATTCCGTATGGTGAACTGCACACTATAAATATACACAGTAATTCTGCATAAGTATTTTCTCAAAATCCGTTTTATATTATTGAAAATTTAACATTAATGTAATTTATACTCATAATTAATTCATAACAAAATTCATAATCGTAGGAAATTAAATTATTTTATTTGTTAATTTTAATTTTTCCGTTTGTTTTGATAATCCGTTAATATAAATTTTGCTTTAATGAAAATTACATATCGAACGGATTTTTGAGAAATTCAATTGCATACTATTTGCAACCAGATTATTTAGATCTACAACTTAAATATGTACTCATTTTTCTAAACACGTAACTCTAACTTTATTCTTAATTTTTATATCCTTTTTTTTGGTTTTTAATAGAGAAAGAGAGTTTACACACTTTTAGCCATAGTTCTTCCTTCATTAAAATTAGGACTTTTGACATTAAGTAAATAAAGGCAAGTACTTTAGAGTCAAGTTCTGTGTACTTTGACAAATAACAAGTAGGTCTTTTTAATTTGAATTGATGTGTCAATGACCTTTTTATAAAAATACTTTCCGAACAAGAGTTGAATGATCATAATGAATCAATCAAAAATTGAATCAGAAAGTTGTTCTATATTGTGATTTCGTTTGACGAGAATCTCTATAGCGAGAACTATAAAATTTTCTTCGTCGAGAACATTTTCTTTATTTTTTCCTTTCATTTTCTGTGAGGTGGGCTCAATTCCAAAAGAGAATAAATGTTTGCTGCAATTGACGACCTTTGTAAAATATTCGGCGTCGCACGCGATACATGTTGGCTAATGTGAGGGCGCCCACCCCCCACATGGCCTACGCTCGTTCCATCTCACCTCCAGTTGCGTACATTTGAAGAAGAGCCATCGACTCCTGGGCTTGTCGTTTCTCCACCAAAAATCTTCCTGACGCCTCTTTCAATTGCTCCAGGAACAATCTGTAATTTTCATTTTTTCCTTTTTATTTATCACGATATTAAAATTTATTTTATCTTTAAAGAAATATGCTTTTCAAGAACAAAATGAAAAATAATCCTTTCAATTTTAATGAATTACTAATTATAATGCAAATTGAGAATTTTCTGAAAATATTGTATAATAATAATTTGTTTTACTTGTCAGGAATAATATCAGCCAAACTGTCAGGATCCATATCACTGAGCATTTCCAGATCATGTCCACCAAGAAGTGAAATGTGTGTTGGATCTCCATGAAGTGATGATACCAGGGGTTCTAATGGCGATCGATGTCTTCTAGAGTCACCTCTTGAACCTTCAGCGTGATCTACGTCATCCACGACGATATAACGTGAGGTAAGATTACCACCAATTGCCATCCACTTTTGATCTCCATGTAGTACCATTAAACTTGTATTTTTTTCCAATGTCGCAAAGTATTCCTCATCATCAATTTCCGTACCTAAAATCAACATTTCTTTTTTCATTCTATTTTTCTTTGGGTGTCTCTTTTGAAATTGTTCTTTATATTCCTTGATATTTATATAATTACAAAATCTTTTCCATTTTATTATTTTAAAAAATTTGTTTATTAAAATTGAATTTTTCAGAAAAAATGAAGAGAATTTCGTCTAAGAAAAGATCAACATTGAAAAAATTAGCTAACCTAATTTAATTGAATGTAAGAAAAAAAAATTTGTTGGCATATTTTTCAACTCACCGTCCTGCTCCAAAACAATAGTGAGTTGCCCATCATCAGGAAGAGCAAGTCGACTTCTTGCAGTATTGGTTAATTCCTCGAGGGATGATGCTGTAATTCCTTTTCTACGTTCTCTGGCATGATCGACGATTTTATAAGGATTTCCTGATCCATGAGGCATTACTGACATTTCTGCCATGACAATAAGAATACTTGTCGTTAATGAAAAAATATATAATACCTATAGAATTTCGTAAAATCTACTTCAATTCCTTAAGATAAAAGTTTCGACGTTATTTTTAGACGAATACGTTATGTTATTAAGATTCACAGACTTGAAAATTCGACTTTCGATGCACATTGAAAGAGTTCAATTGAGCACAGTGTTGTCAAACAAGTGGCATTTAATGGCACAATAAGGATCGCTTTAGGATTGTTGGAAGCACTTAACCAGGCATATACATATATTTCTTTTTTTTTTGGATATAAAAAAGTGGTATGTAACAAAAATGGTACTTTGAGGGCAGTGATTAGGATTTATCTTTTCTTTTTCTTCTTCTTTCTCGAGGTTTTTGATTTTAATTCACATAGGGATCTTATAACGAGTTTAACAAGATTATTTTTCTTTTTTTTTCAGTTAAAGATAAAAAATGAGGAAGGCTTTGGTGATTAAAGCTAGGAGCGAACTGTTTGTGTGACAAACCAACACTGGGTCAATGGTGCAACTACCCCTTCTATTTATACACTCTGTTAACCGCTGCGTATATACAGACACTAGACACCCCTAACAGTGAACCCTCCCAACATGGCACCAGACAGAAATCAATAACCTACCCCACTACCAATTCAATTTTTTAAGATTCCCAAGAATTGTCCAAGATTCTAAATTTAGAAATGTGAGCAAACTTTATTTTTTAATATTTTTTTTTTTACTTATTTTAATTAAAAAAAAGAGAATTTTTAATCATTTTGCAAAGTATGGGAAAGAAAATAGAAACAAATTCTCAAAAAGTAAAATTAAAATATGGCATTTTAATTAAATTCCAATTTTTTTTGTAACTTTTGATCAAAATTTCAATTTAAGTAATTAAAACATTTTCATATTTTTATAATTTAAATTTTCTTGATTTTTTGAGATTACTTTCTAGTCTTATTTATCAAATGAGTGGATCATAAAATGGATAATTAATGTGGGAGGAGTTGTTTGTAAACTAGCTTCTATCATCCCGCTATAGTTGTTTGTTTATCTCGTACTATGACTTTCATTCATGGCACGATGTTTTATTTCTAAACAGGTGAGACAGTTTTATCGAAATTCACAGGGTTAAAGCAGAGAGCAATGTGGTTAAATTTAGACTAACAAGACTAGACACTTTTCAGTTTAAAGTTAGCTCAGGCCAAGCTCAGTGTTGTGGCTCCTTAGGCGAGCCTAAACTAATAATCGAATGATTTGATCAAAATTTCTCAAATAAATCAATTAGGACAAAAAAAACAATAACAATGCCTTCAGTGAATTCAGATATAGAAAAAGATGATAGTCAAACGTGGGAATTAGCTGAAAGATGTTTATTGCCTATTGCTTTTTCACATGCAATCGCTGTGATTGTAGCGACAGTATTAAATACATTTGGCATCTCTCAAACTTCTAGTTTTGTGCTTTTCCTATTATTTTTGGTCATATCCATTAGTTTCACCTTGTTCTACCACAATCTCAAGGTGAGTGTTTAATAAATCTTTTTTTTCCTTTTGTTTATTCTTCAATTCGAAAAATAAAAACAATTTATAAAATTTGCTCTCAGAAATTTGATAAACTTGGAATTCTAGTTGAAGGTTGAATGTATATTAATAACTGAGGTGGAAAATTTTCAATGTCCTCTCCGTGAAACCGAATTAAATAGAACTGTCAAAACAATATGCATTTATTGTTTCCTTTGAGAATCTTTAATTAACGCAAATTCCAAAAAACAAATTCAACACTAAAGCCTTTGATAATGTTATCATCTCGACTGTCACTGAAAATGTCAAAGGCTTGCAAGTCCGTGCAGTGATCTGATTAAAAGCATCTATGTCGGTCCTCTGACCTTTTTTTTATAACAATACCAGGAGAACGAGCTTTCTATTTTTAAACTCAACATTTTATTTATAATACATATTCAATAAGGGATTGAACTTTCTTAAGAGAAAATATTTTTTGATAAAACATACTTACAATATTATTGCATATTAAATTTGCTTGTGTAACTTTTAGTTTTAATTCTTCTCCATTACAATAATAATTCGGCTAAAAGTTTATTAAAATTGTAATGTGATTCAAAAAGTTTTTAATTTCAGATAATAATAATTCAAGAGAAATAATAAATATTTAAAAAATATTAACAACTAAAATAAAATTTCTAGAATCTTAAAATTAAAAATCGGAGAAAACAATTATCCATCAATGTCAAAGTCTAAATGAAATATAATGAAATCTAGGAATTCGTTTTTCCTCTTCGGTGAAATTGTTACTAGATAATTAATATTGTGGGGGTCTTTAATTGAAAGTGAATAATTTCATGGACTTGAATTTCCCAAATGTTTTATTGATTTCTCTCACACGTGTCGCAAAGTTCAAGGTTCCCAACAAGATGACTAAAGAGAAAAAAAAACACTAAATAATAAATGTATACCATAAAGTGCACCATTTTCTCTTTCAGTGCATTATCATTGTTCATATTTTAAAAAACCTCCCTGGAGAATAGAAGAAGCTGAAGGAATAGAGTTTTTACACCTAAAGTTACTTTAAAAATTTCCTAATACAGATAATTCGTTAATATTCTCTGTGTAGATATCAGCAGCAGGAAAAGCAGTATTAATTACCGGATGTGATACGAGAGTTGGATCCGCATTAGCCAGAAATTTAGATGAATTGGTAAATTTCTTTAATATAACTTTAATAAAATCAAATTCTTCATCAATAAAAAAAAAATGGAAATAAATTTTTAATAAAACTAAAAAATTGCAATAAAAAGTAAAAATTTGCTCATTGATAGAAGTTTTAAGTAAGCAATTAAAAAAAACTTTTTAATATATTTTTTTTAATGTTTTATATTTAAATAAAAAAATATTTGCTTATTTAACAATACCTTTCAATAAAAATTGAAAATAAATTTCTACTTTTTTTTCTGGTAATAGAAAATGATAAACTTGTATAAAGTGAAATTATTCTTCGTTTTTATTCTAATGAAAATATAAAACTCTTGTACCTTTGTAAAGGGATTTACAGTATTTGCGGGATTTTCCAATAAAGCGGAAAATGAGGAAGCTGCTCGAAAATTGAAAGAAGAATCTTCAGGGAGATTACACATTTTACAATTGGATGTTACTAGTGAACATGATATTCATTCAACGTTTTTATATGTAAATGAAAATCTACCTGATGGATCACCAGGTATTTTTAGAGATAATAAATAACAATTGATTATTGTCATAAAAAAATTATATTGATTTCTTTAATACGAATTTTAATTTTCGAGTTTCACATGGAATTAAATTAAATTATCTCTTCAAAGGATTGTGGGCTTTGGTGCATACAGACACATGGGTAACACTCGGAGAATGTGAATGGATTCCAACTTCAGTCTTAAAAAGAAGCATGGACATAAACATCAATGGCGTGACAAGATTAACTCAGGCAAATTTTTTTCCCTTATATTCAATATTTTATGTAATCGATTGTTTAAATTAATTTTGTTTCCTTAAATTTTTGAAATAGGTTTTCCTTCCACTCGTAAGAAGATCAAAAGGTCGCATTGTGCTGGTCGGTAGCCTTTTGGCTCGAATCCCAAGTGCAGTTAGAGGAATTCATTGCGCAGCCAAAGTGAGTTAATTAAAAAACAAAAAAATCTAATTAAAAAAGAAAGAAAGAAGAAGAAAATTTGCAAAGTTCAAATAAATTCTAAGAATTCTTGGAAATTAATTATAATTTCTTTCTCTATTTCAGGCTGCAATAGAAGCTTGGGGAAGTTGTTTGCGATTGGAAATGCGAAGATGGGGAGTCGATGTTGTTATCGTTGAAACTGGCGAATACGTATCTGGAAACGCATGGTTAAAGGACAATACTATTATTTTGGAACAAGCGAGAGAAATGTGGACACAGCTTGAACCACAAACAAGAAAAGAATATGGGAAAATGTTATTTCAAAAGGAAATGTTGGCACTTGAAAAATATACAAAAGGACCTGAAGCTGATTTAAATCCCGTAACGCGAGCATTAACAGACGGAATAACAAAAACATTTCCAATGAAAAGGTACACACCAGTGTCCCGGAAAGAAAGAATACAAGCTTTACTTAGTGATCATCTTCCAAGACCAGTTTATGATATATTATATACCAATTAAATGGACTGTTTATTGAATTTACACAATTTACACACTGTACATTATGTATACTAATTTTACCGAATACAAAATATTATAACGCATTGTTATTAATTTCACTTAAAAATCTTCTTAGACGATTTATTTTCTTTTATGACAATGACAATTTATACATGAATTGGAAAATATTTAATAAAATCGGGGATTGAATTTGGTACCATTGTTTTTCAATAACTGACATAATATAGAATTTTATTTTAAACCTTATAAATTTTAATAATTTAACAACTTGAATTAATGAATTCATAAAAAGCAAGCAAAACATACCTTATTTGTTAGGTTTGTTATTAAAAGATGAAAATGCTCACAACTCAACACTTTATGCAGTATATTGTTATCAAATCTACGATTATTTGATTATTTTCACTTGTTCTTGTTTTTTTTTACTACCAGAACAGAAATGAATCCAATAGAAATATAATTATTGATTTGACAGATTTGACATTTGAAAGTAAACAATAAAGTGAGGTTATGTTGCTCGAAACTTAGTTGGCAATACTACCAACCATTAAAACCAAGTTGGTAATATTCTAGTGGCTTAGGACTGCTTATGTTGGCTTACGTGTTGAGTGAAATTATCATTTTTAATAGAAACAAATAACCTACAATTTATTCAAACATTTATTGCTTAATGTGGTAATTATAATAAATATTAATTAAATTATACTTTTTTTTATTTCAATTAATATTTTCTCTTTTCAAATTAATTAGGGACTTTATTTAGATATTTTCTGATTGGTTATATCATTTTGTTACTTAGTTCCTCCTGTTCTTTCATTGGTTGAGCTGAACAATAGACAGGTCAAAAGTGTAAGTACGCGCTTCGTGTTTCTCAAATCAAATCTAATCGAGTCTTTTAAATCTTGGCGTTAATTTTATAAATTTTTGCATTAATTAAATTTAATATTGTTTAATGAAACAACATATCATATAGGTTTATTGAGAATCAAAAGAAAAAAGCAATATATTTAGAAAAGACTTTGCGACAAAAAAGATAACCTAAAAATTTTAACAAATCGATAACTTTACGCCGATACCGCAAAGTGGCACATGGCGCTACGGCACTGGATTCAAAATGAAAGTTAGGAAATACAGGTGAAAGTATAATTTAAAGGATTAATTTTGTATTTAAAAATTATTCCTGACTAAAATTAATTTCACCGTATTTAAAAACGAGAGAAATAAATAAGACTTTTACTGCTAAAATATCCGCAATGAAATAGTTGAATGTTTTCAGAGTTAGGTTGGTAACAGTAAGAGTTGTTAGTTCTTTTTTTTCTACTATTGGCATACTTGCGTAAGACAACCAACGTTGTCACAAAGTGGAAAATATTTGTTGAACAAGTAAAAACAAAATATAATAATTAATATCTTGAACAATATAATAGTTTTTTAATATTTGTATCTAATTTTCTCTAAATATTCAAGTTTTTAAGTGATTCTTATTGGTAATTATAAAAACTTTGACTAATTCATAAAACTTGTTTTCGCCAACAATATAACCTAAAACTTATATTATCCAGCATATTTCATGTCAGGTGTTAATGGACATTGTCCATAATTTAAAAACGAATTCTGTTGTTAGGCACGCAAAATAATGTTTTTTAAAGCAATAATACACATTTGTAAGTGACTAATAACCTCAAATTACCTCCTTTGAGATAATTATTGAATTTTCTGTAGTAAACACGATTACAAGTATGTCACTTATAATTGGTTTAAAAAATATTATTTCCACCTTTTCTTCTATTTTGTTATATATTTTACATAAAGTACTGACTTAATGATTCAATTTTTATTCTTTAGCTCCTCTCGTTCAGTGCCCACCACAAGGAGAAAAGTTTACCACCAAAATAACAAGAGGAGAATTTCCCGCCATTGAAAAACCGGTTGTTGGAACTGTTGGAAGCAATTCATGGATTCGGTAAGTACATATTAATTAATTTAATAAAATATATATTATATAGAACCATGAAAATTTTTACATCCGTTTCTGAAAAATTTCAGAATAAGCACAAAGAATTATTTCAATTTATATATTATTCGTATAATTAATTTTTAATTCAGTTCAAAAAAATCATATTAATAATTGTGTTAATTTATTATCGAAACGGTTGACTCGTTTGGTATGCCAAAATCTTTTTTCATCTCCTAAAGAAATTTAGAGTTTTTCAATCTGAATTTGTTGAAAAAAATTTTTTCCCTGAGCAAAATGCTGCAAAAAAAAATTCAAATAAATTTTCTCTCAAGTTGAGCCTCAGAAATTGGGTTCTGTTCTCAAAACTGAGTCTGAATTTCAAATGTTAAGTGATTATGATATTTTTTAAAATAATTTTCAAAAATTCTGAATGTTAAATTTGGAATTTTATTTATGACAAATGTGTTAATTAAATGATTTAGTGTTTCTTTTTTTTGTTTGAGTAATTTATAATAATTTTTTTAATTCTATTTCTTCTTTTTTCATAAGAATAAATGGTTTCACTGCATCATTTAGTTGCTGATTTTCATTCTTTTCTATAAAGTTTTTAATCTGAAATGAATAATTATTAATTACAATAATTATTATTTTCTTGTAATGAGTACAATTTTTATGTGAATATTATGACTGATTTACGTAATATTGTAATTATAATGATGAAATATTTTTTGATAATATAATTAACTCAAAATTCCGAATTTTAATAAAAATTTTCCCAATCATAATTTTTATGCCTGTAGGTAAAAGTCAATTTTAGCCAGACAAATATTTTTTTAAACGTGATATCATGAAAGATAATTTCAGTGATGATTGTAATGAATTTTTTTTTATTTAGCAATCTTACCTTGTCTAAATTTTTTAAACTTCTGGAATCGTAGATAATATTTTCATAAATACTTGACAATGATTCCCCATTGAGCCTGTGGAATATAAATTTGTTTACAAAAAAAGAAAAAAAATATTTATTAAAATTTTTATCGATACACTGAAAAAAAAATTTATTTGATTCAAATAATGAATTACTTGACTATTATCAAATAAATATTTTTTTTTGTATGAAATAAATTTTATTTGAGTCAATTAAATCCTATTTGATTGAAATACAGAAATTATTGATTCAATTACAGTTTATTTGATTTAAAAAAAAATTATTTGGTTCAAGTAAATATTTATTTGATAATAGACAAGTAATTCATTATTTGAATCAAATAAATTGTTTTTTCAGTGTACTTACTTCTCTTTAATCTCTTTACGATTTGCATCAATGAATTCTAAAGTCAATTCAACATTAGTCTTCGAAGCGAAGAGTAATACATCTGAAATTTTACTTCCGGAAATGTGATTATCATCTTCAATGATTAAATTTAGATATTTCGTTAAAGTTTCATTATTATCACGACAACTGAGACTTTCCAGTACATTTTCGTCTTTTGTTCTTTTGTAAACATCTAACATTGAATTCCAAGTAGTTTCATTGGATTTTTTCAATCCAGCACAAAGTATCCAATCTTTCTCGTTTGGTGGTACTCTGTAATAATTCGTTTTATAGAATTAATTAATTAATACTGTGACGTCAGTAAAATTAAATAATTCTTGATCGCATAATCAATAAAAGTCCATAAAAAAAGTGATTAAACAACCAAATTTTGTTACTTCTATTCAAATTTTCCATAAATATTTTTGTTTTTTGATGAATTCTTACAATTCAGGATTGGAATTTTCCAAAACGTTCGCAATATATTTATCGGCTTTCAATTGACAAGATTTCATTTCGTATTCACAGGATAATTTTAATGCCTCTCTGCGTAATAAACGAGTAAAGAGATCATCGTTTTCTTTCTCTTCAAGACCAACACGATTTAAAAGAGTATCCATGAACAATATTTTAGTATATGTCTGAAACAATAATTATAATTTACCATTGAAATATTATTTTCATCGCAAATGAATTTTTCGTAAATCATTTAATTAAAAATTGTTCTTTAAATTTTTTTTTAATTTTACATTCACCTGCATTGCAATTTTCAAAAAAAAATTGTCCTGATTATTTTGAAATTCGTTTAAAATTCGAAAACCCACTATCCATGGTATATAATCGTCTTCTCGATTTAGATAGGAAAAAATATCCATAAAGTCGGTAAAAGACATTTTATTATTCTGAAGAAAATATGCGGCGTCATCAATAATTTGCAGTCGATTTAAAACATGAATTTTTGAGTAATTCTTCGAGTTTAGGTAATTTACAATTTTATCCCAATTTTTCTTGTCGTAATTCACTCGATAGTAGCCTGAATGAAAATAAAAATAATTAATTGATTATAAAAAAAATTTTCTTTAATTTTAAAAAGCAGATTGAAATCTCCTTAATGCAGACCTGCAGCGAGTGCAAATCTCCATTTAATAACGGATTTTAAATTACACTAATTGGATTATTTTCTATCTAAAATATTATTTAGAATTTTATTAAGGAAAAATAAAAAAAGAATACCAGTATTTTCCACATTAACAATTATCCAATCGTTCGGATTGATTCCGTCAATAATTAATTCCTCTTGTTCGGGACTCATCCAATGGGTTGGTAAAGTTGTGGCCAAATCTAATGTTGAATTTGTAACAAAATTTATAGGAATCCACCATTTTTGACTCTTTGAATAATTCGTTTCATTGTAAAACTTATTACAAACAAGACACTCCTGAGTGATTTTTACTCTTCCGGTATTGTAATTTCTAATGACGTTAATTGTTGGATATCCCCTTTGCTGCAAATAAGGATCTATCATTTTTTTTATGTCCATATCACTATAGGGAACGTTACTTTCAATCATGGCTTCACTTAATGACTTCCAAAGATCGTCTGTATTTACTGCTTGAAATTGACTAAAATTATGGAAAATTTTCTTTAAAACGTAATTTAATGTTTCCTTAGATTGTAACGATTGTGAGAGTAAAATGATATATATGAATTATACGTAATGAAATACGAAAATATGTCAAGGGGAAATTGATTTTTGTTATAGTTATGGATAGGTTTCGGAACAAAGTACTTACTGTTTTTGTAAATATTTCCTAACACCTGCATCGAATACTTCTTTCGATAAAATATTGCGAATCATGTGGACAATTGCTGCACCTTAAAAATTAGATGTTTTGTGATTAAACAACATTTTTTTGAAATTAAAAACAACTAAATTAAAGTTTTGTTTGCTACGTCATAATTTCTGTGGTGAATTCCTCTCCCTTTTGGTGCAATTACTGAAAGATAAGAAATTAAGAATTAAATACCTTTGCAGTAGGTGATTGTTTCAAAAGCCCTGAGTATTTCGTCCGAGGATTTTAATTCTGGTGTTAATGCCAAAACGGAAGAATTGCGCTCAGAATCAAATGCCTCGTATTTATTCGTAGCTACGAAAACTTCCAATAGTCTTGGTTCACGCATTATCTAAAAATTAAAATATTTCCTTTTTTTAATTCTTTTTCATTATCATCGTGCGTCAATATTAGAAATTTCGGTGTATTTATTTATAAACATAAACCTGACTAGCGACAATCCATTGGATATATTGACAAAATCCTTCACTAAGCCAAAGGTCCTTCCACCATTCGGGAGTCACCAAATTTCCAAACCACTGGTGACAAATTTCGTGAACTGTGAGCAAAACCGCGGTCATTACTTTCTCTGTTGAAATATTTTTGACTTTTTGAAAAACTTCTTCTTCCCTGGAAATACGAAAGAATATTTCTATCATATAATTTCTTTTTTCTCACGAGCATGAGAGTGCGTGGCGAATTTAGCGCGCGCGCCGCACCTGAGCTTCAAGTGGACGGAGTGGGAAGCCCCCACTCCAACGACTATATAACTAAGGCGAGCAGCCGCAACTTGCCACTTTCGAAGCGTCAGTCCCACAGAGCGGGTCGACCCAAAAAGCGGTTCTGCTACAAAAGAATATTTAAAATTATTGTCTGTCATATTGAATAAGTACATAATTTAAATATTTTTCTCTAATAGAACAACTTTTTGGCTCTTATCTTCAAACTCCCATTGGTACATTTCAATTACAAAGGTTTATATGAAAAAGTGCATTAATTTCAGTAAATTTCAAACTCACTTGTAACTAATCAAACCCCAATTTTCAATGGCCTCTGAAATATGTGGAATCGCCACATGATCCTGTTTTGGAAATGCATA